>VKKT01008541.1:7973-20557 GCA_008038995.1 Haliotis laevigata | reverse complement strand
CCTCCATTACGAGAGATTACCTAAGTAATGGTATCGTCGCGTGATCATAAAGACACGTGGGTCATTATCATGCATGTTAGTCACCGATAATGTTGCCAGTTATGTTTGGTAGATTTATCGCCATCCCCCGGATCAAGATTGTATATTGTCCTGAAAACATGGGAAACATCATTGCCACTTATGTTATCCAACAWCAGTTATGGTGCTTCATCTAGCATTCCACACCATAGAGTCAAACGTTTTAATGGTAGCTGCGGAAAGAAACACTGTCAACTTGTATAACTTGCACAAGAATACCCGGAGGAACGTGTTCCCATATAACGGAAGGGAATTCGCAGAAATGTTTAAACACTCTTCAATATAATTGTCATTGACAGCTTAAAGCTTACGGATGGAAAAACATTGCAGCATTTCGTTTGTTCTTTTTATCCATCAATAAATGCTTTTAGAAAACTCTTAACGTCCTCTAATTCGATTCAAATGAAAGTGTTCCCAGCGGTGAATTGGCGATTCAACTTGCCTGACATTAAACAGACCCCACTTAATAGGGGGAACATATGTGCAGATATAATATGGCACAACTTTCTGTGTTGGAGGCAAATCTCCATCGATACTCTGGTGTAATAAAACGTGCATTGAAAAGCGGAATAAGCTGGAATTAATTAACTTTGGATGTGTACAGATCGATGTAACATCAGAGTCATAGCTGCAAAATACCTTTGAGGAATCATGTGAAAAAAATGTGATTTTAGTTGTATTGATGTGTGTCTCATGATAATATTCTTTTGGTCCGTCATTCTAAGTACTTATGACGTCAATGTATCGCATTATCATGGCTTCTTACTTCATAAGACTTTTTGTTTTTGAAAGATGATACGTACCGCGTTTGGACGTAGAAGCACAAAACACAATTCCTGAAACAATATCACATCAACCTAAGGAAAATGTCAATAATTCCATTATTTCAAAATAACTGCATTCGAAATATCTCAATAAAATGCTCCATTAACTTCATGATTAATTCATGTTGCTAGTGTCTATATCATGATCCCACTCACTGCTAGAGCATCGTCTCCACCTGAAGCACTCATGTACCGCTGTGTCTGAAGACAGACGTGCATGTGTCACTGAAAAGGAAAGGACATAAGGATGGGCAATACTTAAAGCTTCTTTGATTCTATTAAACGGACATTGATCAGCCAGCGGCAATCGCATGTCTATGAGAAATAGCCAGACACGGGTTACTGGAGACTGCGTTAGTAAACGATCGAAATAATAATTATTCAATTATGCGACGACTATCCATTATTGGTGCGCAGATGAACAATAACCGTCGATGGTATGCTTCGTTTCTTTTTCGTGACATATTACTTGTTATTTCCAAAACATATTAATCCATAAAAAAAACAACCTCCGATTTGATTGTGCACTAACATTGCAAAGATGCGCGCTCACAGAATGTGTGTCATCTTAATTTGGAAGATCCTCACTTCTGAATTTTGCCTATAGTGATATGTTTTTCCATGAATTTAGCATACAGTATGTCCATTTTTCAAGGCATTGGTAGGCGATCGAGTAAAAACTTGAGGAAGCTTTTGACATTATACTGGATACCTCATTGCGGGGACACCAGATGCTGGCTGCAACATTGTATCTATGTTTTCAGCGTGACGAACAAACGCTTTAGAAACTAGGCTACTCCATCTCCCCTCATTGTAAAATATTTCTCATGAAGAAAATGGTGGACATCTCTGAGATCATAAGCATGCATTACATCAACAAACCTTTTAATTTCCAGATGCTCAAAATCCGATTGACAAACTTCAAATTATTATCTTGGTGTACACATATACAAACTTTTAGCAGCTATCGGTGGCTTGTTCCCTAACTAAATATTTTTTGAAGGTGTAACCACACAGGCTCTATTGCGCAATCGGCACTCGGATATTTCTGTATAAACTTACAAACTGTACAGATTCTATTTTACCTCAGATGTGATTTGAATAGGATGAAATAGCATTTTCAATACCGAGAGGTAAAAGTCAAGGTTACAACGTTTGTTGACCAAACAACGGAAGTGAGTGATGTCATCGCGTTGTACAATGTATCACATTCTTATGTCTCTGGCAAATTAAAAGGTTGTATTAGTGTTCTAATAATTTAAACTCTCTATCAAAATCGGAAAATGAAACAGAATTAAGTGGTGGTCAATGTAGTCATGTGAAATCCTGCCTACTGTGAAGACTGGGCATTTCGTAAACGCAGCAGACAACGAGTTACAGTTTGGTTCCAAACTTTCAATTTACGTAATTGTACATTCTTTTCCCTGTCACATAAATGAAGTAAGATGGGCTTGCCGACGGAAGAGGCCAATTCGTTGATGTTATTTGCTCCCAAATCTATTGGTGATTTCTTTTATGTGGACAAAAACAGCTTGTTTTCGGAAACCAATTGTAAATCACTGGCTAAAAAATCAGTTTCGAAGCAAAAACACTGTAAAATACCAAAAAGCTTAAAAGGAAATTAGGGCAATATTTATGCCTCGCGGTTCTTGTACTACGGGCCCTGTAATTGCCTTGTTTTATGTGCCCTGTCAATTCGAATTTTGCTGCAAAGTAAACAGTATGTATTAGTGCCCGTTCCTGCACAAGAAATCAAAAGAATAGATTCTGTTGGAAGATAATTGTTTCTTTCTCATGCGACGTGAAAACACAACGTGTGGATTAATTTACCATTGAACAATGTGACAATAAGCAGGAATTTGCAAGGATAGAGTTAGCCTCAACTCAGTGAAGGATGCCTCAAAATGTACATGTACTTATGGGAATATATTCATGTATTTTCCAGTTTGAGATAACAAACCAGATATGTTTCAAAGCTTTAAAGACACTAATGAAATCTATTCACAGGAGGAGCCGTGCAGGTTTCCGAAATTGGGATCTCATGTGAGGTCGATGAGTAAAACATTGGTTGCTTCAACTGAGACAAAAAATGGTTTCCGAAATGTTAAGCTAGATGTATTTGTCTTGTTCAATGAAATTGTACTGCTTTAGCTGGAACATTTATGCCCCCCTAACGCTGTGTACCAGCTGCATTGTTGACAACAACTAATGTTGAAATCTTTAGAAAGTTTTCTTTTACAAAAAACACCAAACGCTCATCTCAGCATGAACACAGCATTTGAAACAAGCTCAGGGCAATTTGATTTCAAGCAATGCAATTCGTCAAAGGGGCATGGAAATGAACTTTTTGCATATTTAATTTAATGCAACCACATGGACAAGAGCGGAACGGTGAAGAAAAGCCACTGCCTGTTCACTACATTTCCTTTTTAAGGAAACAGACAATTCTGCATAATCACTTGCCTATAATACAGCACATTTTTACAATTTGAATTACGAAACATAAGATATATGTGTAGGACATTTTCGTTGACTTTAGGTGATAAACAACAATTCTTTGCGCTTAGATGTACTCCGAATAATACTGTGGACAAATACACCCTCTTGAATTTGATAATGCACCTGGACCTCGGGCGTATTTAATTCGAAAGAAGAGAGCTAACGCTTTCAGAGCGCTATAAACATCGCATTTTAATTGGTAGACATCAATGGGTCTGGCTTTCAAATGCATCTGTCGTCAGGTGATGAGTGTGGAAAGGATACTTTAATTTATTTACATGCTCTCGTAGACTTGTATTCCTGGACAACCTCTGTGAGATACGCAAATGCGAGACAGGGAAGTGAGGGTCAATTTAGGGTGCTTTAAAATGATCCTCTGCTCAACCTGAAGCAATCATAGATAAGTCATGTGTACAAATTTGTTGAATCAAATTGGAAGAAACCTTGTAGTCTTGAAGTGACACTTTTGGTCTCATTGACATTGTCTTTTCATCAAGTTCTTGATCTCATTAATGCACTGTATAATCCTATCGAGTTCATTGTTTGGCAACCCATGAAGATCCGGGTTAGAATTGGTCTTCAGCAACCCATGCTTGTCGTAAGAGGTGAATAGCGGTAAAGGGTAGTCAGGCCGAATGGCTTGGTTGACATATGCCATTGTATTCCAACTGCGTAGATCGATGAACATGATGTCAATCACTGGATTGTCTGGTCCAGATCCGACTTGTAACAGACTGCCCTCATGTAACAGGAATACTGCTGAGTGCAGGGTTAAACATAAAAAATCCCAAACATGTATTGAATCGAATCCGGATGTTCTGTTGGACGAGCTTAAATCACAAGGGGAGTTACTTTTCTTTGATGCTGAGACTGATGTGATTGCACTTCGAATGGTTTTCTGCTGGTGTGACGATGAAACAAACAATGTTACTTTAAATGGCATGTTTTCAGTTTCTTAATTAAATTTTGCAAACAACACAGCTGATACAACGTGTAAGAGCGACTTAAATATAAACGTATTTCGAACCATCACATTCAGTTAGAACATCCAACGCAAATCTACAAGAACAGATATACATCATGATTATCCTCTTTTGCACAATCAATATTCCCACACTATCGCCACAGGTTTGGAATTATAGTAAAATAACCTTTCCTCTAAGCTGTCGGCATATAATAAGAACATCTGATTAAAATGGTATGAAGTTTTATTAACGCCCTGAACCATGATATCGTTGGAGGAAGGCTTCCAGAGGTCCCGTTCTCAACGTCGTTTTCAGTATTTTGAGGTGGCATTATGGCAAATGTCCTCTATATGGTAGACTCTTCGGTGTCAGGTAGTTTATGAGTTGTGTTTGATGTTCAGAAGGTCTAAGTTTTAGGTTCTCCATGAAAACCTTTTCGCACATTAGTTGTTTCCTTAATAAATCCAGTAAGCTCATACCTTACCAACAAAAGAATATACAGTAGTATCGGTTACGAAGAACCGAGTCAGATTGCAGGACGCACATAACTGATAGCACGAGTCCTGTACTTGTAATTTAACAGTGGTTGCCTTTCGTTACAGCTGTGTGGGTATTCAAGCTGTAAAACTGATCTGCCCATAATTAATAAGCCGTCCCAACTGTCTCGGTATTAATTCCGTTTAAAGCAATGTTTGTCACCCAGAATACATATTGGTTTACTACTTTGGACAATTTGAAGGACAATCTGCACTTAGTAATGAATCTTTTATTCCAATCGTTACCTTACCGATGATGCAGGACATGTTTAGCGCATTTGAGTGAGTGAATTTCAGTCATGCCTTCATATCATTTCGCCGCTTATTTAGCCTTTTATGCCCAATGGATAAATTCGGATATTCGACACGTGATGATGTCTGGCGTTGAAGGTGTATGTTTACACATCGAGAGGTTGCGCTTGTTGTGTTTTATGGAATTTGTGAGGGCTCTACTTGGCATTATTGACAATAATCTTCAATGTTCATAAAATAGGATGTATATTGGATAATTGGCGGTATTTTAGAAGGCGTGCACGTATTACTTTTTTATATTCTGTTTGTAATGAGTTTTTTTGACACAGAAGTTCTAACTGCGCTCGAGTCAGACGCGAAATTACTTTTTTATCCCAAAGGTGGGAGTTTTAAGTGTCTTGAGTTACAAGTGACGAGAGATTCATTAATACATACCATCCGCCATACTCTTCCACTTCTTGCTTCACAGACTTTCAAAATTAACAAATGCAGAGCGCAAAAGAGAGTTTTCCTGGACTGGCCCGTTTTGCACTATAATATTTCATAGTGTCAATTTATCCATCACAATTTATTGTCCGTTGCTCTCTCACTTAGGCAATAGAAGAATTCTGCATACTTTGAGTTGATGTACAAGTAACTCAAGAACTTGGTCAAACATAGACTTTGGACATATCGATGTAGTATTGGTCAAAAGTCCCATTCCCTTCAGGCAGTAATCTACTTTACCGAAAAATAAAAAGGACAGTTAGTCTTATCCGTTTCAAATATCCATGTTCTATCTGTGCAGAAGTAAAGATTCAGAAACTGTCACAACGTTTTAATTTCAATTAGCTTGTCTTTGTATTCTATTAGTGAAGGACGCAAGAGACATCCGACAGTTCTTTGAGAGGCACAGAATTCACCAGGTACACCTTATGCATAAACCGTTGCCATCAAGCATTTCTCCCGAATCAGTTGGTATGGCGGTAACACGAACGGCGGGAGCTCAACAGGTCCATCACAGTGCTATCAGCCATCGTACTGTACCCGATGCACAGACAACAATGTGCATGTTCGATGAAGAACAGGAGGACCATGCATAAGGTCCTTTCATCAACACGGGGTAAACCAAGGGTAATCCTTTCCATATATCTATTTATGGTGTAGACAGAGAGGTTATGAATTTAGTAGGTCCCCGTGCGATAAAGTAGAAATATCTTTGTCTTGGATGATATTGGATTCATGTGATACTAGAAAAATATAAAGTAGCTGTGCTCACGATATTCATGGAAATTCTGTAACTTGATGGTAACTTTATGGAAATACAACTTTGTGAAGAATGAGGATTATTTCTGTGGATATACAACTTCTTTATTTTATTTAAGCGACGTTTCGACATAGATTCTAATGTCGTTGTCAAGCAAGTGGTGAATCTATGTCGAAACGTCGCCTATATAGAATACAGAAGTTGTATATCCATAAAAATAGTCCTCATTCTTCATCTACCCAAATTCTAGAATGCCAATCAAAGAAGTAATACAACTTTGTGACAGTTAAGTATTGAAAGTGACTGACATTAATTTCTGCTTTATTTCCGGTGAAACACTATCACTGATAAATGTATTATTTCTATTGGTAGTCATAATGTTTGTTGTGTTGTGCATGTAGTATAGAATGTACGAGATAATTCGTATTCACCAGCCGACAGTGCAATATATCCTACTTTGAAACACATCCCTACTTTTCTGTCACATAAGTTTATTGTTTTAGAAAACGAAACGAAACATCGTTTTGGGTAAAATATTAAAAAATATATGTAAAATAATTGGAATCCACAGGTACAACAGTTGAAACTATGTTGCACAAGGTATTACACTGCCTTATAACAACACATTCACTCAGTGGTACATTTGTGACATACATGGATGTGATTCTCATACACGTAAGCATGTGTTTATAATCACTACCAAATAGTAATGGTGTCAGTTGCGTGTTCAACAACTGAATGTTCATCACCTGGTCAAAGTGGCAATGAACAATGCTGTTAGAGCCATCAATCTACTCAATCTTACACATGTTTTTGCCACCTGCACATTGTCATTTTACTTCCAATTTCACCATACATAATGGTTTTCATCTTCGTCTATTTGATGGTATGATATGGGTGTCTACTGTCTAGGCACATTCTGAAGTATATTTGGTCAAACGAGTCACAGATAGGTTCTAATAACCACAAAGCATATTGTATTGCCGTACGACTCAGTCTGATCTATGTCCATTTTTGTTTATGTTCGAGTAATGACAGGCTAACGCCGCAAATAATCACACAAGATGTTTGTATATTTTTTATTGTATATTTTCACAGGCAAAGGCTCATTCCTACGCTAAATCGGGGATTCATACAACCGTGTTACATTGGATTGAGAAGTTTTTTGTTTGGTGCCAAAATGCAAGAATACTCAATTGGCTGTACAAGCGTCAGAATGTAATGAAATGCCAAAACGTCTACTTTGCTCAAGACAATGGCTCACGTGTTATGACAAATCGCACTGTAAAACAGTCCCCGCATAATTTCCCCAAGCTCGTCTTTTCAATTAAAAATAGAGACCAATGATTTGTTGTATGAAATTGAAATTTTTCAGATTCAATCACTTTCTCGGCATACAAGTGTGGACATTGAAAATATATGAACAAGCACCGAACGGTTCTGGCCTAGTGATGTGTCATTAACTGTCACACCATGCACTTACAACATTCACAAAAGAAAACTAATTTCACCTCTGAAACTCGTATCATTCCGTGATAATTGTTTCTTTTCTTCAAATATATCATGTTCTGAAAGACTGGTTCACGTGATACTGCAGTGTTCAATATACGTCCTTTTTAAGGTTTATTGAAGACCCACAGGAAATTACAACAGATTGGTTGAGTAAGTGGAAGAGCCATACATCTTATCGAGAACACTCTCACCAATTTATGTATCAGGTAGAACAAGCCTGCTTGGACATAGAGAAAAAGTCCAGTTTGAAAGATGTTTCAGCCCCAAAACCTTGTGATGATCTCTTTTCCAATCGTGCGCAGATTCAAGACGCGTGACGACCAGCGCTATTATGTGTATTTGTAATACCTAACGTGTCTGAAAGGCCCGTCATTGAAGTACAAATTCCCTGGCATTTTTACCGAGCGTTTCCTCTCTCGAACTATTGGCATTGTAATTGCCCTGTAACAGGCGTGTGTTATCTGCCTTCACTCTGGATGACTGATATCCATTACTTCGTCTGCCCGTGGAAGGAATCAAAACCGTTATTCTGTCCTGTAGAAGACTGCGTTTTTTATCGGTTTCGCATGACAATGATAAACCTTTGATATTGTTTCTGTTTATACATTGCCTTTGAGCTCACTGAAAATGATACGTCATAAACAGACGCGGATAATGATACGTTCTCCAGTGGTGTTAATCTCTACGCATTGAAGCGGTTGGAGCAAGCCCTTCCGAAACTGTTCACGTATTCTTGTGATCACCTGTGACATTATGACGACGGGACGCCAATAACTGTACAAGTTGTCAATGAAAATTCATAACATAATAATCAGCTGTTGTTGTTATTTGTCTACCAAGCCAAGCACCTTCATGCGGCTAAACTGGCAACTTGTTATAAATATATACCATAATTCCCATTCATCAAGCAATAACTTGACGTCCTAAAGACAGTCGGTAATAAAAAAATTGTTTGAGCTGAGATTGTTAAAGCATATCGAATCTGGTTTTGACATTGCTCTGGGCGTGCCATATTACAAGACAGTGTGTTTTCCTTGAAGTCCCTTTGGGAAATAACTTTGTGTTATGCAACTTAGTGCACATAGTAATGAAAGCCACATAGCAAGGATATATCAGTTCGAAGCCGCCGCACTGGTGCAGTGGGCGGAGAGAAGAAAGTCTCGTATTCGATCCAGAGGTTGAAATGAAAGATGAAACTGTGCCATCTAGGGATAAGATAAGGAGTAGTCGACTTGAACTGTATCTGAATGGTACTCATTTTAAGTGGGCTAGCAGCACTTATCAGAACAAACAGATACACACCAGTGCACGGGTGCACATATACTCACTTTTTACAGTGTCTGTGACGGGTGCCAGATGTGGGTTACGTTGTGCATTACGTTTGGCGAATTCCTGGTATGACCACTATTTGATTGTCCGCCATATAACTGGAATAGTGCGGTGTGAAACTGAACTCACTTACTGAACTATTTGATTGTGATCCTTTACCGCATGTTCAAGATAAAGTCGGAAACATAAAATAGACTGTTTCCAGATGAAATGTCTCTTGAACATGACGTTTGTCGCTTTTAGTACCATTCTGGAAACCAACCGAATACATAAACCCCATTAGGTAATTGTCACGTTATGTCCTGTGATGTGTGGCATAACGGATGCCATACGTCTCCCGAATGTTGTCAAGATGGATATTAATCACTCTCAATATGACATCTGTCTAGTCGAGAACTCTCACAGGGGGTGGGTGTGGGCACAGCCATCATCTAGAAACATGGCGTTCAATAAATGGATATGTCAAAATGAGTTATGGATTATAATGCCAACTTGGCCATGTCATACGGATGTAAAAGAAGATATTAGGATGAGAAACGATTGCTATTATATAAAACGTCAATAGCCTACATGTTACGTTTTGAAATGTGATTTCTCTAGGACCAGTGGAACACGTTGTAACATTTTGAAACGGTGAATGTTTTGTAAGTTACATTTCAACATATATGCAATGAAAAAGGCGGGATCGTAATAGGAACGCATCTAAGTAGTAATGGCGAGCACAAACGCAAAGAAAATAATACTTAATGTAATAAAAGATACCATTTCCTATTTTCCTGCTCGATGTAAGAGACCTAACAGTCAGCTTTCTTACTCAAGATGGCACCGTTTGTACTGATAAAACCTTTCTTCATTTCCCCATAAACCTGATTTCCCACATGGGTACAGTGTGTGTTCCCCACCGCGATATTGCTGGAATATGCTAAAGAGCGGTGGAAAATCACATTCACTCATTCCTATTTGCACTTGTTGAAGTAAGTTTGTAAATCCATCGTTACTGATATTACCACTCCAGTTAACATTGACTTATTGCAATGAATAATGGAAGGCAGATGCATACCGATATGTCTTTGACAAGGCGCAGTATCTCATGATGAATCAACTGATGATAAGCATGACAAATCTGGGAATGAATTATGGAAATATTCACCCATCGTCGACTCGTGTGAAGACAGAAATAGCGAGCTGCATCAAATAAAGTACCACAGGAACCGAACATATCTTATCTACATGTCATCTTCCAGATCAACAAAGATGCTTATCACAATGATTTGCTCCGCAGTGTTATCAAAGTTACCTGTCAGCGGTTTTAAGACCTCCATTACGAGAATTACTTCAATAACTTCAATACGCACATGGGTAATTGTCAGTGTATAAATTCATGCATGTAAGTTCCGGAAAATGTTGCTAGTTATGTTTGGTAGATTCATCGTCATTCCCAGGATCATGATTGTATCATGTCGTGATAACATGGGAAACATCATTGCCACGTATATTATACAACAACAAGCCATTGCAGTGCTTCGTCTTGCATTCCACGCCAAAGAGTCAAAATTTAAGTGTTTACTGTGGAAAGAAACATTGCACCTGCCTACTTGCAAATAACTTGTACAAGGTTACGACGAGGAAACGTGTTCCCATAAGAACACTGTCAATGGCAGATTTAAGCTTGTTGGTGGAAATGAACGTGCAACATGAAATCATATCCTTGGTTCCGTTTGTCTATCGATTAATGCTTTCAGACAACTCTTAATGCCCTTTAAATTCGATTCAAATGAAAGTATTCCCAAAGCTCCATTTGGCGATTCAAGATGCCTAATATTAAATGTGCATATACGAAATGGTACGTCTTCTGTGTTGAAGAAACTTCATTGCGGGGGACACCAGAGGCGGGCTGCAACATTGTATCTGTGTCTTCAGCGTGACGAACAAACGTGATCTCCCCACGTTGTAAAGTATTGCTCATGAAGAAAATGGTCGATATCTCTGAGATCATAAGCATGCATTACCAGCCTTTCATTTTTCAGATGCTCAAAATCCGATGGACGTCAAACTTCCAATTGTTATCTTGGTGTACACATTTACGCACTTTTAGCAGCTATGGCTGATTTGTTGTATGGCGAAACAGTTTTTGAGGGTGCAACCACATTGGCTCCAGTAACATGACGTCATTGCGTTCTACAGTGTGTCCCATTCTTATTTCTTCCAGGGTTCAAAGACAATATGTTGCTGGCAAATCAAAAGGTTGCACTAGTGTTCTAATAATTTAAACTCTCTGTCATAACTTGAAAATGCAGCAGATTTTAGTGGTTGTAACTTCTCGTTGATGGAGTCATGTGAACTGGTACCCTGTCTACATATTATTAATCAATGTCCTGCCTACTGTTCAGACTAGACAATTGCGAAAACAAAGCAGACAACGAGTTCCAGTTTGGTTCCAAACATTCAATTTACGTAATTGCACATTCTCTACTCTGACACGTAAATGAAGTAAGATGGGCTTGCCGACGGAAGAGGCCAATTCGTTGATGTTATTTGCTCCCAAATCTATTGGTGATTTCTTTTATGTGGACAAAAACAGCCTGTTTTCGGAAACCAATTGTAAATCATTGGTTAAAAAGTCAGTTTCGAAGCAAAAACACTGTAAAATACAAAAAAGCTTAAAGGGAAGTTAGGACAATGTTTATGCCCCGCGGTTCTCGTACAACTTGGCCTGTAATTGCCTTGTTTCATGTGTCCTGTCTAAAGTCCAAAGTAAACGGTATCTATCAGTCCTTGTTCTTGTACAAAGAATCCAAAGAAAGGATTCTGTTGGAAGAATATTACTTCTGTCTCATTCTACACGAAAACATAGGGATTAATATACCATTAAACTCATATTCATATGAAGCAGGAATTTGAAAAGATGGTGCTATGCTTCAACATAATAAAGCGGGACTCACAATGGAGTGCCTCTGTGAATATATCCATGCATTGTTCTGTTTGTGATGACAGACCAGATGTTATGTAACAAAGCTTCGATGTAAACAATGCGTAACATATAAATCATTGACATATTAATACTACATATTTGCCAGTGAAGCCAGTGAAACCTAAATCGAATAAACAAGGCTGTGTCGTGAAACAATTCAATTCTATTTGCAGCCTGTGGGCGTAAACTGATGAAATCTGTTAGCTGGAAAAGCGGTGCAGGTCTCACAAATTGGGATCTCATGTGAGGTCGATGAGTGAAACATTGCTGGCTTCAACTGAGACAATAATGGTTTTCGAAGTGTTAACCTGGATGTTTTTTGTCTTTTTTAATGCAATGCTATCTGGAAAGACACAAACATTATTCTCCGCC
>VKKT01008536.1:14707-29442 GCA_008038995.1 Haliotis laevigata | reverse complement strand
TTGATGTTAGTCACTTGACTTGATGTTAGTCACTTGATATTAGTCACTTGACTTGATGTTAGACACTTGACTTGATGTTAGTCACTTGATATTTGTCACTTGACTTGATGTTAGTCACTTGATATTAGTCACTTGACTTGATGATAGTCACTTGACTCGGTGTTAGTCACTTGACTTGTTAATTACTTGACTGTTTGGTCAGCTAACGCTAAAAAGCAGAAATAACCCCAAACAAGTTTAATTTCATTTTACTTAACTGACACCAATTTTTCAGCAAGGTGTATAGGTGTATTTTATGCAGGCTGGACCAGGCAGAACAACGATTGAAGCAATGAAGTCGGTTCTCTCTCAAACGGTCCCACGTGGCTTAATTATTTCGACAAGGTATGAAGGAATGTGGTTTTACGCCGCTTGTAGCACATTTTGTGCAGTATCAACGACACAAATAATTGGTTTCGCTCATTGTACCTATGTCTGAAATAAACCGGGAATTTCAGCCTAACGAACATCCACGTAAACCACCACTTGCATACCTCACAGCACTGACAGACGACCGAATGAACTGTTATCGAGCAAGAACATATTCACACTTGCAGAAGAATGCTTCAATAAATGTTACGCTATGAATTTGACAGGCCATTATCGATTATAAGTGCTCACTTGTATTGAAACTGTGTCAATAGAATCAGCAGAATTCCCTTCGTGGTATTGAAAACCGGATCTAGTTTATACTGCATTGTGAGCTGCACAACAACTGTCGACAAAGAAGTGTCACGTGCTGGGAGGTTTTATTGGCAAACACAGACACCTCTGACCTGAGAGTCGACGTAAAATCTGGTCCATTGAGCAAAGTAGGGTGGTTGTGATTTGCACGTTAAGATGGCGCTAAACTCGACCACGTGACGCCCTCGATATGGTTTTGCATACATGTGTCAGTAACGAGTACAACAGACTTACTGTAAGATATCTTATCACATGACAAATTAATTCTGGACACCCATTGGCCCAACTCTCCCAGTTTAGTTTTACGCCGCACTCAGAAATATTTCAGCTATATGGCGGCAATCTGTAAATAATCGAGTCTGGACCAGACAATCCAGTGATCAACAGCGTGAGCATCAATCTGTGCAGTTGGGAACGATGACATGTGTCAACCACGTCATCGAGCCTGACCACCCGATCCCGTTAGTCGCCTTATACGACAAGCATGGGTTACTGAACATTAATTCTAGCCCGGACTTTCATGGTTTGATATTTACATAGATACATACTAAGCATGATAAATTAAAAAAAACATTTTATCGAAAAATCAAAATATAAAACTTTTGCATGATCAAAAGCTGTGCTTTTAGCTAACAGTTAGATAAAATATGCTACGGGTAACATTTCACATAACTAATTAATTTTGATTTAATTTTGGTCATTTATTGCCCTATGAAGATATCTCGCCTATGCGTGAAAGCAACTAGTCCATGGGCGAAAAATATATTCCCTTGCTGAAAACTCGTATCTTAGTGATTGCAAATGTATGACAGAGAAGTGGATCTGAGAATTTCTGGACAAATGGGCTAAGAGAAACAGATTATGACGTGTTACACTGACAGCAGCATCAGCATAGCGTTCATTGTATATGAGATATCCATAATTATTCTGGTCAGTGAGGGGTCATCTGAACTCTCTGGATCATCACGTGTCTTGTGAAGTCCGTTAGCGCAAAAAAAACCGATTGTCGCTGCTTAAACAATATCACAGTTTAAGTTTCATTGGAGACTTTGCCATGTAGCGCATCATGGCATTAATAACGTATGCATGTAATGACATGACACATACACGTTAAAGAATTCACCATACAAGGGTATATTACAGATAGCCTATGTTCCCATCAATACATAATTCATATGAACCCGTGAAGATCCAGGCAAGAATGGATCTTCAGCAACTCATGCTTGTCGAAAGAGACGACTAACGGGATCGGGTGGTCAGGCTCGTTGACTTGGTTGACACATGTCTTCGTATCCCCATTATATAGATCGATGCTGAAGATGCCAATCACTGGATTGTCTGGTCAGACTCAATTATTTACAGACCGCCGCAATATTGCCGGCGTTAAACAACCAACCAACCAACCAAAACCATATGATAACATGACTCATGAAAGAACACACCGCACAGGGGTATATCACAGAACGCCATTGTTCCAATCAATACAGTATCCATATGATAACATGACTCATATACATTAAAGAATACACCACACAGGGTATATTACAGAACGTCATTGTCCACATCAGTAGAGTATCCATATGATAACATGACTCATATGCATTGAAGAATACAGCACACATGGGTATATTACAGAACATCATTGTTCCCATCAATACAGTATCCATATGATAACATGACTCATATACATCAAAGAATACACCACACAGGGGTATATTACAGAACGTCATTGTTCCAAACACTACAGTATCCATATGATAACATGACGCATATACATTAAAGAATACACCACACAGGGGTATATTGCAGAACGTCATTGTTCCCATCAATACAGTATCCATATGATAACATGTTTCATATACATTAAAGAATACACCACACAGGGGTATATTACAGAACGTCATTGTTCCCATCAATACAGTATCCATATGATAACATGACTCATATACATTGAAGAATACACCACACAAGGGTATATTACAGAACGTCATTGTTCCAATCAATACAGTATCCATATGATAACATGACTCATATACATTAAAGAATACACCACACAGGGGTATATTACAGAACGGCATTGTCCACATCAGTAGAGTATCCATATGATAACATGACTCATATGCATTGAAGAATACACCACACATGGGTATATTACAGAAAGCCATTGTTCCCATCAATACCGTGTACACATAGGAGTTAGTTAATATACATAATATCATATCAGCACTATTTCAGCCATATTGTGGCGAAAACAATTTCTTAACTTATGAGGAATACTTGTAGACTATAACAGACTGTCAACAATGGACAGTAAAAAAGTACAATATTTCAGGTATGCAAACATAAAAAAAGATTCAAGATTGAAGATTTAAAATACAAGGGCTCTGGCTCATGTGTAAATAATTTGGTCAAGTTAATTCCTTATCATAACACAACATAAGTACAGGAAGACAAATGCACGAATAAATAAAACCCAACTGTCACCAGAAGCAAGTAGAATAGAAGGCGCTGTAGAGTATCCCCGTCAGAAGACTGCAATTGATTTAAACATCATCACAACATTTTTCTGAAAGGGCATATATCACCTCCCCCATATTTCTTCAGTTTTGACTATTGGAGGTTAGATATAGCTGCAATAGTGATAATAAATCACCCGAACCATCTCTCTGTAAAACACAATAATAACAATAATAATACAGGGTAACGATATGGTGCACTCAGAAAACCTCTTAAGTAAGGTAATTTAAATATTGAGTGACTGAATAACAGCTAGAGTTACCATGATATAAGTATTAGTATAAGTGACAAGAGGTTGTCTCCCCTTACCTGTTATATATAACTGCCTGTACATTTCAAGAGCTATAAAACTATGGATTCTTAAGTGCTGTTGTAAGTCATAACTTTCACAAACTTGTTAACGTTATATAAATTTATTGTACATAAAGTGGTAAAAGCGTGCATCTGAACTGGCTGTAAATAACTGACAAGATGCAACAAAGTGCACCTGATCCTCCTAAACAGAGATATTCAGGTTATCAAAACAATATTGTACAGATTCTGCCTCTCAAGCAACTCCTCGCCATCGCCAGTTCTCAGATTTGTACCATTAAAGTTGTAAAAATATTTTTTAACACAGAGTTAAGGACAACATAGGTTCTAGGTTTACTACTCTCACTTACACGGTGTGTCGGAGTTTGCCGCCAACAGTCCTGTAGCCTTTCCTTGTAAATACTGAGAACGTTGGAAACATCTCCAACTCCTTGTCCAACCTATACTAAACCCAAACCTAATTTATATTACAAATATTTCAGACTTGTTCCCACTTAGATGATAAAAGTGATAAAATTTCACGTTTGGTTTGGTTTGGTTTGAAACCCACTATTTCATGATATAATATTTTCCGCTAAAAATACACTTCTATACTGCACCCTGAAGATATGAGTGCAAAATTGAAAAAACACCCCAACTGTATAAAGATTTTAAGGACATATTCACGATGGAAACAAATATCCAAAAGAAACAATGTTTTTGATAAATTCTAAAAAAATGGTCACCTCTAATCCCATTATTTGATCCAGATTGACCATTGTTAACCTTTGAGAATTGATATGCAATATATACATATATTTGATGTATCAGCAATGTATATACATATACACATATAACTTTACATGTACTTGTATTCTTGGGAAGAATAAAAAGAATAGGAAAATACTCATCAAATAGCAGGCCTTGGAGTATCTTATGGTGGGCACATATGAAACTTTAACTAATATTTTATAACACTGTACATATACGATACATGTAAAGGATACCTTCCTTGCTCAAAATTTCATGTTCATCATCAACTAATAACGTATATAGCGCAATAATCCAGTCAGTATAATTGCTCTAAAGCGCTTTGAGAAGATGCATGTCACATGTATCAACAATAATGAAGTAAGTTATTTCCGCAAACACAATGGCAAATATACCTTTACAGTTGTTAAGTTTGAAATCATTATTAAACAACCCCAAAGTGAACAACATAGGATTAATTATGCATCCTTGTCTAGGTCCCACTTGGCACGCAAAATACTCTGACAGTGAATTTAATTTGACTTGCAAGGATGTGATAATTTAACTTTTAGTCTTTATATCATTTTGTAATAAAACAGACAATAGCAGTGTCCTTCGGATAAATACTTGAAACCAAGCATTGCAGATAAAACATATTGTCTGTAATCCTTTTACCTTTTCTGTAGCCAACTTGCTCCTCACAGTAAGTGTAAATTCTGTTTGACACAAGTCAGAGTGCATCTTGTTTAACATTTCAGTAAATGCTTCCCAGTTACGGACAACAGAGAAATGTCAGTATAGCTGTTAGGCTCTCAGCTTTCACGTGTTTTCTGAACAGTGTATATTATTGACTCCACCAATGCAGAAGGGAAACACCAACGGCATCACATTGAATGGTTGGTTATACATTGCATAATCGCATCAATAACGTTTGCCTATAACAACATGATTCATGTGCTGTAAATAATGCAAACACAGTGCTATATTACAGAACTTCACTGTTAACATCAATATACTATCTATAAAATGACACGGTTCATATGTATTACAGAATATATCACACAATCGTATATTCATAACCTCACTGTTCACATCAATACAACATATATATGATAACATGATTCATGAACATTATAGAATAAACAACGCTGGGGTATATAACAGAACGGCATTGTTCACATCAATACAGTATCCATGTAATAAAATGACCCTATAGTACAACGAATATACCATACACAGCGCTATTGAACGTCACTGTTTAGAGTGTTCACATTAAAACATAGGGAAAGTCCAAATATATCGCAAAGTCACCGGTCAACAGAGTCTACAGTAGTGATACATCCGTCACTACAGACTTATTCCCACCTCCCACACTCAAGTCTCACATCACTCTCTGATCCCAGATGATGACGGTAGTTGGTCATGATCACGTTCTTCTGCAGCCTTCAACAATACTCTATCTGAATCAGACGCTGTGCAGAAGCCTCTCAGGTCACAGGATAATACATGTAGACATCCGAATAAAATACACCCCTCAAAACATTCAGTTTACACAAAACATCTGATGCAGATATGCAGCAGGCGCCAACCTGTAGCTGTATGTAACTAACTTCGAGATAAACAATATACAGTTCACATGGGTTAGATGAACCATACTTGAATCATTGGTGAGATAAACTATTCAAGGATCATTTGTGTGAGATAAACTATTCAAGGATCATTTGTGTGAGATAAACTATTCAAGGATCATTTGTGTGAGATAAACTATTCAAGGATCATTTGTGTGAGATAAACTATTCAAGGATCATTTGTGTGAGATAAACTATTCAAGGATCATTTGTGTGAGATAAACTATTCAAGGAACAATTGTGTGAGATAAACTATTCAAGGATCATTTGTGTGAGATAAACTATTCAAGGATCGTTTGTGTGAAATAAACTATTCAAGGATGATTTGTTTGAGATAAACTATTCAAGGATCATTTGTCTGAGATAAACTATACATGGAACATTATGTTTGAGATTGTTTGATTTATACATGGATCATTTATCTGAGATAAGCTCTACATGGATAATTTGTGTAAGATACACTATACATAGCAGGTTGTATTAGATAAACTATACATGGGTCATTGTATGAAATAAACTATACATGGGACATTGCATTAGACAAACTATACATGGCTCATTGTATTAGATGAAATGTACATGGATCATTTGTATGAGGTAAACGATAAATGGGTCACGGCATGAGGTAAACAATACGGGGTATTCCCGTGAAGTAGATTTTTGTTATTACAGTATACTCTCCTTGATGTTGTGCCGGTGTTGTTATAAGGGATTATGTTACTGGTGCTGTAAAATTCTGAACTATGTTGTCAAATATGATTTTGAATTTACTGAGTTCATTTACTGAGTTAGCTCGCTGAGATTATAATGATACTGATTAATGTGTTCGCTCAATCAATGGGAGTAAAACTGATTAATTTGTTCCCTCAATCAGTGCCATACACTACACTTATATATCAATGTTTGATACATTTCATATGATATGTTTCATCTTGTGATGCTTTGTGGCAACATCAAATAAATTATGCCATGAAATGTCAAATATCAGTTTAGATTTATTTCTTTTCTTTACCACTTAAGCTTTTCGTATCAACCTTGAGCCTGAAAAAACATAGACTAGCCTTTGTTCGAGATCACCAGGCCTTCAAGGTAATCGCTCCAAGCTCACCCCTGTGTGTTTAGAACTCTACTAACCAACAATACATGGGTCATTTGTGTGAATTAAAAAATATACATGGATCATTTGTGTAAGATAAACTATACATGGGTCACTGTATGGGGTAAACTATACATAGATCATTTATATGAGATAAACTATACATGGATCATTTGTGTAAGATAAACTATACATGGGCCATTGTATTAGATGAAATATACATGGGTCATTGTATTAGATAAACTATACATAGACCGTTTGTGTGGAATAAACAATACATGGATCATTTGTATGAGATAAACCACACATGGGTCATTGTTTGAGGTAATCTATGCATGGGCCATTTGAGCGAGATTAATTTCACATGGATCACGTGTGAGATAAACTATACATAATTTGTGTTGGATATGTGGAAAAAAAACTATGCAAGATTTATAAACCGTGATCAAATATGTAAGCCTCATCTGTGTTAGAGATCGTAGGAATTTTTCCACCAAATGTCTGTGAAAATAACAATGCATCCAAATACTACAGATAAAGAAACATACTACTCACACACACGCACACGCACACGCACACGCACACACAAGCATGAAGACACATGAGACTGGGGACCTATTTTCCAAATGACGGCACTGATAAACAAGACATATCCTTCTTTATACCCACTCAGCCAGTCTGTCCCTTTATACAACAAAGCCTTTCACTCCAACAACTCCTGATCTCCACATATTATGACATTATAGCTTACTGGCAGTCTAACACTACACTGCAGTCTGACGTTTTACATTTGCATAGTAAATATACATAGCAGTATTTCTAATTACTTCAATATTTGCTGATGATATTAACATATTAAATTTATGTAAAGATGGATACTTGTAAAACTTTTCTTCTATATATCTAATCCTTAAGTCTGTATGACAATCAGACACTAATAAAAAATGGTATTCATTTTCAATACATTGTCTGTTACAATATTCATAAATTCTCTTATCAGGCTGCTCTTTATTGTATCTGCCAGTTTCAATGCGAAGGTTATGAGATCCACATCTAAATCTTGCCATAGGTTTCCTAAATTTGTTTATTTGTACACAACTTAGGTACAATTCTCGCCCGAAACTAGTCTTAAAAGAGCATGTAAGTTTGTTTTTATGACTTTCAAATATAAAAGAGTGTCATTTTTTCCCATAGCAAAATTTTAATCTAGAATCAAACTCTGAAAAGAAACAACCGAAACCTAGAGAATAAATCAGATGTTTAACATCAGATACCCAATTTACTATACCAGCATCTGCTATTTTAATAACATATCATATGCTAACTTTACATATCTATTTTCTTGCAGAGATACGATTCGTTCCCAGAATTCAAGAATTCTTTTTATAACAATAAGGATACTTAAGGTGTAACGTCCACATTCCCCATATACAACGTGATTTGGAGATTTCCTTTTTATACTGAATAAACGTTTACGTATCTCTAGATGAACAGTTTCAACCTCATTTATGTTACCAAAGCCTCAAGCTTCAGACCCATATAGGAATATAGGTATTACCTTAGCATTGAAAATCTTGAAAAATACATCAAGTGGTAACGGCCTTAAATATAGATTTAGATACACCATAAACAACCTTTTTCGCTTGTAATGCAGCATTATGAACATGACTCTTTCTACAAAAAACTACACCAAGATAAGTATGCGAGTATCATTCACACAAACGTAATACTGATATGCACATGTCGCTAGTTTCCGGTCACGTGACATATAATCACATTGAGAAGCTTGAGTACAGAGCAGTCATAACGTTTTCAGTCTCGAGAGCCACATGATGAAGCACATTGGAGAACGATTGACAGCAGTACGAGTGCCTCATTGGGACACAGTACTCGTACTGCTGTCAATCGCTTCTGATGTCCTGCATTTCTCTTCATGCGATCTCTACACCGGGACAGTTACCATGAAAGTGTTAGAATAATGAAAACACACAAACAGTAAATTAATACACAATGCCATTTAAAAAGTGGCCCTATGGAACACTCTTTATATAATATCCCCAAAAAGGAACAATCGTCAAAATATGTAACAAAAGTGTTGATAACATGATTATACACTATTGCACAAGTGAAAAATCAACTTTACCCGAAAATGTTGATTTTGATGAGAATTCTTACAAGAATTAAAAAAGCCTCCCCACAAAGCAACAGAAATCACCTTCCACTTGAAAGTGTGCAGCAAAGAGCATTACTTTCGGAAATCGGCATTCGTCTTGAAGGAGTTTCAAGACCAAATCACTACGCCACGTCTTGACGCTGCGACACGGAACATCACCATTGAAAGAATGCACGCTGGAGATTACCAATTTTCTGTTGCCAGGCGTCTGAATGTTAGTCTGAGCGCAATATCACTGCTTGCAGCTCGTTACAGCCAAACAGGTATTACAAATGACCGTCGCCATACAGGCAGACCTCGAGTCACCACTGCAGCCCAAGACCGGTACATCCGGGTACTACATTTGCGTGATCGTACTGCCACGGGTGAGAGCACAGCAGCCAGTGTGCCTGGACGTTGGAGGATACCCGGTCAAACTGTACGAAACAGGTTGAGAGAGATTGGACTGAGACCATGCTACTTAGCACCATCGTGCTCAGCGTCTCCGTTATCTAAAATTATCCACTTGGTTGTATAGACATTACCCTCTCCTAAACTGATGTGAAAATTCATGTACTAAAGTCTATTTGTGGGCGAGTTATACATCTTTGAAAATACAACATTTTCGCAACAGATTTCTGGCTTATCCGTTTCTTTTTTGGAATAGTATATTGGAATTAAACTTTCTCAGTATAGTATCTAGTACTTTTTGTTGGGTTTAGTAACATCCGGTCCCAAGTCAGGCACGCAAAATCAGCCAACTAACCCATTCAGCCACCGCGGCCTCGGATGGGACTCAGCCCAAATAAGTACTGGAATCTCTGCTGACCACAATTGGCTCAGGTCTAACAACCGTCACTTCCTCACCTATCATAGCATTAGAAAAGACTCATTTCCACCGACACGAGCATACTCGAACACACTCTTATTACCGTTGTCAATTAGGGTGAGATCCGCTGCTTTGGACACCAATAAGTCAAAAACGTCTTTTTGACCACACCCAACTGCCACCATGACTGGGGTCCGGCCATTTCGCCCTTTCTTGTTGATGTCACATGGTGAGATAAGGTGTTGAACAATAGAGGTGTTACCACCTTCACAAGCATAATGTAATACACCTTCATCTTCATCGTCAACCAGTGTGAGATCAGCTGCGTTGGACTCCAGTATGTCGAAAATTTCCTTTTGACCACACAGAGCTGCCTCCATGACTGGAGTTCGGCCATCACACCCTTTCTTGTTAATATCACATACTGTGATAAGATGTTGAACAATAGAAGTGTTACCACCTTGACAAGCATAATGTAACACACTGTCATTTTCATCATCAACCAGGGTGATATCAGCTGCACTGGACACCAGTAAGTCAAAAACGTCTTTTTTACCACACCGAGCTGCCACCATGACTGGGGTGCGACCATCACGCCCTTTCTTGTTAATATCACATACTGTGATAAGATGTTGAACAATAGAAGTGTTACCACCTTCACAAGCATAATGTAACACACCAAAATCTTCATCATTAACAAGGGTGAGATCACATGCATTGAACACCAGTAAGTCAAACACGTCTTTTTGACCACACATAGCTGCCACAATGACTGGGGTCTGACCATCACACCCTCTCTTGTTGATGTCACAAAATCTGATCAGATGTGTTACAATAGAAGTGTTACCGCCTTGACAAGCGTAATGTAACACACCGTCATCTTCATCGTCAGCCAGTGTGAGATCAGCTGCATTGGGCGCCAGTAAGTGAAAGACGTCGTTTTGACCACACCGAACTGCCATCATGACTGGGGTCCGGCCATCACACCCTCTCTTGTTGATGTCACAAAATGTGATCAGGTGTTTTACAATAGAAATGCTACCACCTTCACAAGCATAATGTAGCACACCAAAATCTTCATCATCAACGAGGGTGAGATCAGCTCCATGGGACACCAGTAAGTGAAAAACGTCGTTTTGACCACACAAAGCTGCCGTCATCACTGGGGTCCTGCCATTAAGCCCTCTCTTGTTGATGTAACAAACTTTGATAAGATGTGGAACGATAGAAGTGTTACCACCTTCACAAGCATAATGTAACACTCCTTCATGTTTATCATCAACCAGTGTAAGATCAGCCTTATCTGCCAGTGATATGTAAACATCACTTATGAAAGTGGTCAAAGCAGCCGCCATGATGAGTGTCGTGCCATTTCTGTTTCGACCGTTCACAAGGCTATGTTCTTCCGTGAATTGCAGGGCAACATTCATTATCCCAACATTAGTTCTTCTAGCTGCGATATGGAAAATGTTGTCATTGTCTGCATTAGTTTTAGCAATGTCCGCCCCTTTCTGCAGTAGAAACGTTACCATTTCAATGTGTTCCCTTTCTGCAGCATCAAGAAACAATACGGAAACAGTGTTTTGAGGTATCCTGTCTTCAAACGCAGTGAACAATACCTCCATTACTGCCATGCTGCCACTCAGTATTGAAGCATCAAGAGCTGCCTTGACTTCGGTCTCTGAGAAAATGTGACGTCTAAGCTTTATGACGGTCCTCACTACGTATTCACTCTTTGAGAGTACTGCCCAGTGGATGAAATATTTATCATCACAATCCGGAGAAAGAAAATCAGTTGTCTGTACCCATTGTTTAACATTCGGATCTTCAAAAACTTTCTTTGCAAGCGATTCATTTTGTAACAATAGATGGGAAATAGACCATCTGTATTCACCTCTCAATACTGATTCTGCTATTCTTGCAGCTATTATATCATAGTAGTTTTCTGACACAAAGATGACGTTAGTATAGTTGTCTATTGTTGTTGTGGGTACTGGGTGGGGGTTCACCCTTTCATACAGGAACTGCATACTGCAGTTGGTGAGAACAAGAGTCGGATGGAGATCATAAACAGAGCATAAGCATGCATCAAGTATTGATGGGTGTGAAAATGCTGTTGTGTCTCCTTCAAGAAAAAAGGTTCCTCTCAGCCTTATAGCAGATTCGTAGATATCTGCTCTGGTGATTCCTGGGAGAATGGTTTCCACTACTTTCAGCTTTGCCTCAAGATGCTGGTCATCCGATTTCCTCTCTAACTTTCTCAGGTCGAGCTTGTCATTATACAAGACCATGAAGATGAGAGCCGCTGATATCTTTAGTCTTGATCCAATAATCATATCAATTTCTTGTCGCAAATAGGTCAGAGGCTTAAAGAAAAATTGAAGAGGATCACTCTGGTAGTCAAGCAAACTAAAATACAGGGAACACGTCATAGGAAACCCAAACAAGCTATCTTTGGAGCTGCATATTTGGTCCAGGTCAACCTGTATGTCATGTCCCTTACTCTGTTGGTGCTTTCTAAATATTGCCTTCTTTTCGGCCACAGAATATTGATAAAGAGGCGTTCTAGTCACATCAACAACAGTCTGTGGCTTGAAGAAATTAAACTGTTGTCCTCCTAGCCGAGGTACTACTTCTTGAAAGTTGTATGATTTACTCGTAAACACAATGCATAGGTTAAAATGTTGTTTCACCTTTACTTGTGGAAGCATGTCATGATCTGGTCGAACACCTCTTTGTCCTAGTGTGTGACCTTTTCCTGTCTGCATTTGCTGTCGTGTCATTTCTTTTTCTTTTCAGAAGATGGAGTCAAGTGTTTGATGAATTCGTCAAGTGATGTGAGAACCTTCCTAAGGTTTGATATCTCTGCAGATGAACCGGTTCCAAACAAATCACCAAAGGCAATCAACAGTGGTTGTCCATCTTTGACGCAGGCAGCAATATCAAACTTATCAATATTGTCTACAAATACAAATTCAAAGCCTTTGTTTTTGTACTTAGCACCCAGCATCAGAGCCATGCATGTCTTTCCTTCTCCTGAGGCGCCCGTGATAGTCACGTGTCCATGTTAAATCAGCTTCGACTCCACCTTCCTGAAACTGTCTGTCTGTACAAATACTTCCCGAGTCGATTCTAGTTTCCAGTCCGTGGCTTCTGGAACATGCATGCAAGATATTGTGAGTGATTCATTTCAGACGGAATCGTCGAATGTTATTTGAATACAGGCCATATCGTTCTGAATACTCATATGGATAGATATTTTGGTGAAATGTGCCATTGTAATGTGACAGTATGTTTGTAAACGGTATATTGTTAGATTTTAAATCCTCATCATAATAAACTAGCATAAATTAAATTAATTAACTAAAAACTTAAATACTTGTGCTAATTTCAAACTTGCAGAATAGATATTCAAATTCATTCGTAAGCTTGTTTCTGTAGATAGCTTGGGTAGTTTAGCCATTTCGCTTTTTCAGCTGATGGCTATTGATACTGGGTTGGCAACCAGCTTGGCCTGTAATTAGGTTTCTGTTGTCCTCTGGTTTTACATAATCTGTGGATACCCTGGTCAGAACGTTTGTTGGCCTGTCGGCACATTGCCTTTTCATTGCATTCTCTGTGCTGAACCATGTAGGGTAAATCCAAGTAATTATTGCTTTATCAATGTGGAAACTTACCTGAGAGTCATCGCGCTCGTTGAATTCTTAGGAAATGATTTGATTGATATCTTTGATTGATATTATTTGACTAAAGTTGGGTGAGTAATTAATAAAATACTAAACTATGTCCCGTGTAATACTATATTATGAAACTGGTGAATGATATTGGTATCTAACTTTCGCTCGTTAGATGCCAGTCTTGGAAAGTTTGATCATCTAATATTGGCATTATATATAGTGCTCGTGATTGATACCACATTTGCCTAGAATTATTTAGGATCTCCAACAAGCAAATACATGAAAATAGTGGAATACCATCAACGACTATCACTCAAACACTTAAGATTCCCTCAGACTTTTTGTAAAGTATTGAAACAGCTGTCATATGTTTTCCTAGAGTTTATCGACTCCCTAACATCACTGAACCATACAGAATGACCTTCTCACCTGAAGACATGGTTCCACCACCAGAGCCAATGGCGACTTTCACATCTCCCAGCACTAGGAAAAAAGAATGTGGAGGTAATAAGTGAGAGCAACCATGCAAACGATATCTGTGCATTCACTCATTCGTGATAAGAAATTTGAAAGTATACGTTTGATTAAACTTTAACTGATAAGACCAATGCCAAACCGGAAATAGAATTAAGCCTTGGGATGTTGAATAAATCGTAATTCATTCATGATTAAATTTGCGTTGTGTTTATTGTAATACCTGCATTTTATTTGGCTGAACTGGTGACGTATTTTTGTATTCAGCTCCTAATGATGGTAAAACATGAAGTCAAGGCCATTAAAGCGACTACATGTACTTACACCGCTACGTATTATATGGAACAAGTTTTTATGGATTACAATTTCTTTATTTCGTGAGTGCGACGTTTCGATACAGATTCTTGTACCGTTGTCAAGCAAGAGTGATACATGAAGTGGAGGAGCTGCATATTTATACTGTGTATAACAACGAAACTACATACATTGTAATTGACAAAGAAAACAACATAATTGCCATAATTGGTTAAGCAGTTAGCTGATGAAGCCAATGAGTACACAAAGGATAGTGAATGGAAGCCAGAGATGTATAAATACA
>VKKT01008530.1:49375-59958 GCA_008038995.1 Haliotis laevigata | reverse complement strand
AATGTGACAGAGACAGAACTCGGGTGCACGAGCCATAAATCAATGCGTTTTGTTTATGGTGTTATAGCCTAATAGGTATTAAGTTCAAATTGCGTGTGGTCAGTTGTGTATTGCATATTGTCATTAGCAGACAGGCAGGCAGACACACAGGTGTCAATAAAACAGACATTGAGTTTTGTCTGTGACAAAGGCATATCTATATCACAGTTAGAAATTCTGTCAATGCTAAATAATGACGTTGGCGGTAAGTATCGAACTGAGAAAGAAACTCGGTAAGAAGAACGTGTGGTGAAATAGTCAAATGAATTTATTTAAACAGTTAAATCGGTAATCTCCTGCGCGAAACCTATTCACTGTGCATTGGGTGACCTCCCAAAAGTTAGGCGTCCCAAAAGTTAGACGCGTTAAGACAACAAAGGTTATGGTTGGTTGCACGGAGGTTCACTACACTGTTACCTTCGTTAATTAATGGACTACTCCAAACATACTAATCTAAACACAAATAGAAGAGATTATGGATAATGACAATGACTTTATTTTACATGAAACAATACAATTTGATTGTGTTTTTGTTAATATGTTGCTTTACAACCAACCTATGTTTAAAGACATAAGTGAATAATGATGAACACAAATGAAAGGTTAAAAAATGAGTTAAAGTTAAAAGAACATATATACATATTTATAACAAATTTTAAAATGGTAAAAAGTGGAATTATTGTATTATTGTTTTTGTTTCTAGATTGTTTGATATGAGTTTGTATGAATAAGATATTTAGTGATTGTTTTACTTAATTTAGATATATCGTGACGCTAGGAAGGAAGTAAGTCCTTTAGGTTAATGGAAACTCAACAACATAAAAAAATGTATAATAATGTTTTGATCAGAGTGAACATCGTAAAAACAAGCATACAAAATCTATAATCTTGTTTTTATCAAAGTGAACGTTGTGAAAACAAGTATGCAAAACTATAATCCTGTTATGATAAAATTGAACATTGTGAAAACATATTTGGAGAACCCAGTGATTGAGTAAGCCAGTCAACATTAGTATTCTGATCAAAGTATTTCTGTACAAACGTGAAAACCATCTCGTTAGTGTATGGGACAGGTTCATTATATGAGTGGGTAAGACTAGGTTGTAATCACAGTCACGCGTGATTGGTTTGTCTGACTTTTGTCTGACATAAAGGTCTCAAACTCATAAACTATATAGGTATGTTTGGCATAGGTGAAAATATAGGAAACGTCGACAGTTTGTTTTCCGCATTTATTTACCCAACCAAATGAAACCAGTTTTTCAGTTGTTATGCAGCATTCATATTAAACAGACTTGCTAAAGTGAAACATGAGGTATGCAATCTACAGTGAGAGAACCCAAACTGTCAGAAAAGGAAAGTATAAAAATCCAGCCGATTTATCTCATTATCAGTCGGATTATGTGCCTGTATGCATACCTATTGCCAGCACACACACCCGGAAGTATCGTTGAATACCTTCATTTTTTGCCCATGACGAAAGGACTAGTTTAAGTGACACATTTATGAGTGTTTGTTTTACTTCATTGTAAATATTTTGAGACTGATTCCAATATATTCTGTAAGCTGCTGTTACAAAGTGGTTGTACAGTGTGCTATTGAGTGACATAAACACCTGAAAATATTCCGATATCGAACTTGAAAAGTTTACCTACCGAATGTTATTGACATTGTTATCATTGAATGTAATAATAACTGATGTTGTCAAATCACTGTCAGATTTTCTTCACCAAACTTGGCACATAGACAAGTCTGGTGGTGTACTGGTGCCTTTTGGTAGTTTTGGAATTCTGAATAAAATATTTTTTGTGTGTTTCCATGGCAACAAGTTAGGATTCGACAGAATTTGGTGGAAGTGCTCCTTTCTGAAGCAGAACTTAAAAACCTTTCAATACTCTCCTTCCACTTTGCCATATACACACCAAAACTTTGACATAATCATAACTAGGAGACATCTTCATAAAGAGTATTTTTACTTCTTGTTTTAATGAAATTTAAGGAGTTTTGAAACCCACAACTAATTCTTACTTTCTTCACTCCAAATGATTCCGTGATAGTGGAATGTATTCTCCTCCAGGAAATGTCTTCTGAAATACAATGCGCACCCTTTACAGGTAGGTCACAACTATCACCATTGGTGATCTCTGAATCAGGGCTGCTGTTGATGACGTCCCATGCCGGCCAGGACGGAGTTCGTCTTCAGGGTTCTCATGCCACAACTAATCTCCCTTTATACTCTGTACGGGGTAATGGGGTAGCCTCGTGGTTAAAAGCGTTCGTTCGTCTCGCTGAAGACCCGGGGTCGATTCCCCACATGGGTGCTACGTGTGAAGTCCATTTCTGGAGTCCCACGACGTGATATTGGTGGAATACAATGCTCACTCATTCACTCACTCACTCATGGTTTGTGGTTGTGATCACTCATTCTGCAAACACACTGCACGTTCCTCAACTTTGTCAATTTTTTAAAAGGTCAGAGACCGATGTTTGTTGTTCTTCTTGTTACAACGATAAGACATAATGTAAAACGAGACCTCTGTTACATAGGACCGATGGGAGAACCTGGTTGTTTAAGCGTTGGTCCGTCCACTTCTAGTGTCCTCCGCAATGATATTGCTGGGATATTGAGGAATATTGCTAAAAGCAGCGTAAAACTCACTCCCTCCCTCACTCACTCTATAACATCATATAAAGGTCACATGAACATAATAATTCACTTTTACGCAATTCCGTCTACGTTTATCTGAGAGTTTATAAATCAACTCCCATATGTGTGTCGTAGGAGGTTAGTTGTTGGCTGCATTCCGCTATATTCCAGCTGTATGGCGGATGTCTGTAAATAATCGAGTCTTGGCCAGACAATCCAGTGATCAACATCATGAGCATCGATTGGGACAGGATGAGATGTGTCTAACCACCCGATCACGTTAGCCACCTGATCGCGTTAGCCACACGATCACGTTAGTCGCCTCTAACAACTAGCATGGGTTACTGAAAATACAATATTAGCCCGGATCTTCTCGGGTTTCTCGTAGGAGGTGACTTAGTGGATCGTTTTGTCACGTGTTATGGGTGGAATCCATGGCGAAGGGTGTTGCCCCTCATCGTTTACAGATTGCCGTCATATAGCAGAAAAACAAGCACACAAAAGGGATGCCGTGTTGCCATAAGTAGCCCTTAGCATAGTACTCGAAGCGCCGGGTTGTGACCAGTATATCGTGGTTTCGAATTACGATGATGTTAAACAACTCGTATGATCACGAGATATGAGATGGAGCCCTTTCAATACGATTTCAGAAACTTTGGAACCCACAAACAGCTGATACTATTTCCACGGCCAATAATTCTGTCATAGTGGAAAGTTATGGCCACATAATTCGTGGGTTCGAATCTTATAATTATCTGTACTTGATGAAGCACGAAACCACTTAATTGGTGAGACAAAACCATCTTTAAGTCATTTTAGTACGAACTCAGATTCTAGTTTGATCAATCATACTTTATTTCAACATTACTTATATTGACCAATTTCTGCAAAATAGAGTACACTTACACTACACAAACCCAGTGTTATCATTATCATAAACCACCGATGTATTTAGTCTGTCTGCATGTCCAATCGATATCCTGTTCTCTACGTTGGGATGCTATGGCATATTTCCCTAGTATTGTGTAGTTACAAGGTGCTACCTTTATACCGTGTTTCTTGAGATTAATGATATTGATGTAGCAGTGTTCCATCACTACCTCGGCGGAGCATCAAACGGGTTACACATTTTATACCCATATAGAAAGTAAAACTCGGACATTTCTGTGACGGGGGAACACGTTAACCACGGGACTACCCCACCGTCCCTCTTTCGCTGGGCTCAAATGGTGAAGATTGTGTACCGTGTGATGAATTACTGGCCATGCTGATCTAGACTCGGTGTTTTTGTGCTGACGTTGTCTGATGACGTAGATGATGAAGTCGTTAGCGGAGTTAATGGTCCAGCCGAGAGACGACAAAAAAATCATCAGCCTTCTGAAATTGTGCTCCTGGCCCGTACGACCAAATCGTTGTGGATTATGTGTTTCGAGAACATTTACAGAGGTTAATGGAATATACACGACTAAGAAAAACACTGAAATTATCATCAAGGTCAAGGTCACTTTCCACTGTTCCTGTTCAGCAGTCCCGAAGAGGGACTTCCGCCGTCGTCTGATTACAGCTAATTGAACCCAGATACCAATGTTCAATACCAGAAGAAGACACGGTGGAATATATGTCAGAAATATTTTAAATACGATATTGTCGTAAGTTGTCATAAATGACAGCGTCGGTTCGCTATAGATTATTTTCTGAATGATAAATACAGACTGATTTAATACTCTGTGGAATCCCCAAACAAAGTGCGTTTGAAATAGTTTCGGAATATACAACGTAAATACGATAAGAAACAGAGCAATGGTTATCTTTCCTGAATACCGAGCGAGGAATAAGGTCTTTGCCTTGAGCGGAAAGGATATGGCAATCAGTCTCTCAAGAGCCAAAATACAGATGGTGATTGCAGACACTTTGGAAAAGGCGTGTTCAGTGTAGTGCTTCGTCGGAATATCCAGAACAGATAACAAGTAATTGGAATACATGATGTCATACTGTGCTGATATATCCGTGGGCATGCGCAGGATTCCACAGAGGAGGAACCCACAGTCAGCTATTAATAGACCCAGCAGATAACGGTAGGATGAGTGACGTAACGATTTGTGTAGAAGTACACAACATCCGATGACGTTCATCACCAAACCGGAAATACAGATGATGGGCTTAAGGATAAGATTAACATAAAATGCTGTTCTTTCTACTGTGGAGGCGGTGATGATTTCTGGTCTGATATGAAGTCGTGGCTTTGCTGGTGGTGGTGAGGAGACATTTCCATGAGTTGCCGACGATGATAATGTGATGTTACTGCTGTCGCTGAACGCAACAAGGAACAGGAGGATCAACACTTTTAAAATCAGCGGCATCATTCCCGCGTTTGGTAGTTCTTTCTGCAGTAGACAAACGTTAGATAACAGACAAACGTAACATGCCTGCATGGAAGATGTTAAACCAACGTGAAACCTAACATCAATACGAGGGTTAGATAACAGACAAACGTAAGATGCCTGCATAACAAATGCGGCCTGTAGTCTGAATAGATTGTGCAAAGTATGATGACAGTTGAATGTCGCTAAATATAATACGGTAGATAGTATAATAGTTCACAAGGTGAGGTTTCAGGTCATATACATACAAAGAAAAGCATAACAGAATGGTTTCCCACAGTGTTGTATCTATAGAGTTATAAAAGTCGTTTTCTGTTCCGAAGAGAAATGACACCATATCTTGTTCACCTTGCATTTCAAATATAACGTAAGTCTCAACATCAAGTTTATGAATTAAGTATGCAAAGAAATCATTTCGTTGTTGTATTAAGTTTCCACAGTGGAGAAGCATATGGAAATAATAGTCAAATGTTTGTATATTACAAAGGGCAAACTCCTTTGAGAGTTTACCTCTTGATAATATTTTGACACAAAATTGCAAGGAAGATTCATAATGAGGGTGTTTATATGCCAGTTGCCAGAGGTATGGTAAGAGAGTGTAGTTTGAGTTGTTGCGTAAAATGACATGTTTGAACGATAGAGAGTTTGTGATCGCCGTAATTGTTCAACATAACTATGTACAGTAGCATTTACAATTCTTCTCCATTCACGTTTTGGAGGAAATATGCCTTGAGCAATATATTTGTCAGCATATGTATTTAGATTATACTTTTCATATATTGATGAAAGATCATCACAGATGTTGTTAGAGATTTTACTGAAGTTGTAATAGAGCACAAAAGATCTGTTTTGCAAAGTTGTTACGCTCAGTGTTACATAGTCGCCCAAGAAATAGCAGTTTACATTTATCGATATACCCAAATAGTGACCATAATCCCAAATTTGCAATGGTAGATATTGATGATGACCCCTTCCCAAGACCTTGCACAAGACGAGCAAAGTACCTTTGTGTTTATTCAAAGGTGTCAGCCTATTGGCCTTTGATGTTTGGTAATACTTCACAGCCATGGAGACTAGTTTTGAGAATCATCCCGGGCCACATTTTAACACAATTGATTGGATAAAGGCAGAATCATTCAGTCCAATAGATCCAAGTGAGTTTACATTCTGTCTTCTAGTTTTTGTTGAAAGGTTACTTGTAATGAGTACACCCCCATATACGGTAGATTCTGATAAGGGGATTGGTATGTTACCAATGCTACAGTGGACGTTTACATTATAGCCTTTTCTTTTGCTGAAAACGATGATGGTACTTTTTGATGGGTCATATGTTAGACGCCATTTGGAAAGGTATGAAGAGACAATCTCAAGTGATGCCTGTAGGCCATTAGGGGATGTACTTATGAGTGTAGTATCGTCAGCAAGCAAAACAGCTGGAACGTCCATACCAAAGACACGGATACCACAGCCAGTTCCTCTTTAAGATGTAATTAGGTTCTTAATAAAAATGAGAACAAAGCAAGAGGATATAACCCTACCTTGTCCAACACCTTGTTTGACCAAGTACATTTCTGACCTCTCGCCGTGGTATGCAACAAATAATTGACTATTGGTTATTTACAGTGATGTAACAGTTTCCATGTATTACCTCTAATACCAAGTTCATGAGGCTTATAGAATAAACTTTCATGCCAAATTCTGTCGAATGCTTTTGCATTGTCGAGAAAGGCTGTAATGACAGGGGAATCTCTATGGTTATAGTATCGTATATTCTCCATGAGAGTAAACACAGACATTATGGCTTAAGCAATTTATTTTCAGTTCGTTTGAGCAAGAGCTTTTCAAATAGTTTACCAAGGCAAGATGTTAGTGTGATACCTCCGTAGTTTCGAGGGTCGGTTTTATCATTTTTACCTTTGTATATTGATATTACCATTCCAATCCTATGTTCGTATGGGACACATTGAGATTATGATTTACATACATAATTCATTAATACATCACCTGCATGTATGATATGCTCGTTTGTAATTTTGTCGGGACCTGGGGATTTGGTTTTGCTAAGAGACTTAACAGCATCTTTTATCTCATCACACAGAAAGTTTCGTCACTGACGCAGATTCACTGCTGATTATGTTGCCCATGAGGTATTCAGAGCAATGTACGTGTGATCCGAATGATTCGTGTGATTCGTATGATCCGTGAAAATTCCTATTCTTTCATATTATTCTATTCTCTGCCGTATTACGATACCATGAAATGTAGTGAGTGAGTGAGTTAATATTCGACGTCACATCGGCAATATCTCAGCCATATCGTGACGAAACCAATTTATACAATTAAAAATATAAACATTTTGGAGAGTTAAACCTTTCTACGATGGACAGTAAAAATACTAGAATATCACATATATGAACATAAAACTAGCATGTCAAACTAAAAGACTTTAATTAAAGAAGACAATACAATATAAACAAGGGCTATAGATTTCCAACATCTGAAGTTAAGTCACCATACTAGGAACCATGGGGACTTACATTACTTTTGCTACCTGGATGGACCCTAGCTGGATTTCCACCATCCCCTCAGCAGCTGGCGATGTAGGAAGACTTAACCGAAAGTTAAAATAACAGAAATACTACGATTAAAAAGTATGGCTGTGCGAAATTGACTTTGAAAGTGTTTGGGTCTTACGTACCCTCACAGGAGGACAGTAATTTTACGATACTTTAACCCCCTTTGAGGATACAGCCACTAACAATCGCAGTTGCTAATTCATACTACCATGTTTAAAATACCATTTATCTATTTACAAAACATTTTATTCAAAATTTATGTAATAATTCTATTTCCTTTTAAAATTAATTATTAAATGATAATTAACATTATAATAAAGATCCTTAATTGTTTTGACAGAAAAATATTTATCCCTTGTGATGGAAAAATCAATGTAGTCAAGCAGGACATGCTTGACCGTGATTCTTTCATCACAAGGGATGCAAAACGGAGGATCTTCGCCTTTTAACAAATATTCATGAGTATACCAGGTGTGGCCAAGGCGACATCGTCGCATGATGACCTCTTCAAATCTGGACTGACAAACCAAGTAGGTGTAATCAATATAGGGTTTTATTTCATGTAATTTGGTAATACCTACTTKGGTGTCCCACTTCTTTTGCATCAGATCACGGATGTAGGATCTAATGCTAGCTTTGTAATCAGAATATGGAAAAAGAAGTGGTATCACAGACTTATGGAGTGCTGCCTTAGCAGCAAGATCATCCATTGTGTTCCCAGAAATGCCAACATGGCTGGGTAACCAACAAAAGACGATGTCGCATTGGCCAGTAGCAAGCTCATTATACAATTCAATAATTTCTAATAATGGTGGATGTTTACAAGAAAGATTTTTAAAAGCCTGAAGACACGAAAGAGAATCGGAAAAGAGGATTTATTGTTTATATGTACGGTGTTTATTAAAATATTTAGGAGCTGTTAATGGCGTTAGCTTCTGCTGTGAAAATAGAGCTAATATTTTGTAGTCGAGAAGATATTGTTCTGGATCGAATGACGGTGGCACATGCCACCGCGCCACCATCCTTGGACCCATCTTTAAATAAGGATTTGTATGTATTATATTTACTTTTGAATTGATAATATTCTCCTTTATATTGTATTTCATTAGTTTCTGCTTTATTAAATGATGTTAATGTTAGGTCAACTTGTGGCCTAACCAACTGCCAAGGAGAAGAAAGAAGACGGGAAGGAGCTTTATTTACCAGCTCAATGCCGGCAGCAGAAATGAATGGTTTAATGGAACAGGAAAAGGCTTTTTGTTATACAAATCCTTATAAAGAGAATTGAAGACACAGTTGAATGCAGGGTTAGACTCGTTAGAATACAGTTTTGTTACATACTGCAAGGGCAGTTTTATACGGCGTTGTGTAAGAGATTGTTCATCTGCCTCGACGTAGAGACTGTCAACAGGAGAAGTTCTAAAGGATCCAAGATAAAGTCTTAGACCTTGGTGATGGACAGAATCTAATAGTTTTAGGTTGCTTTTGCAGGCTCCACCATATACGATGGATCAAGTTTGGAACGGACCAATGATCGATATAGGTGTAGGAGAGTGGCTTGATCCCCTCCCCACTTAGAATTCGAAACAACTTTCAACAAGTCAAGTGCCTTCAGGCATTTAATTTTAGGGGATAAAATATACGACAGAAACGTTATATGAGAGTCAAAAATTAAACCCAAGAACTTGGCCTCCTTAACAACTTTGATGGGCCATGAAATATAAAGTTGGTGAGTGAGTGAATGTGAAACCGATAATCAGAAAATGTCCAGCTACACAAAATAAAAAAACACAAAAAAACACGTTTATAACGAGCTGAGTGATATAACGAACTGAATTTGTGTTTTTCTATTATTATTCGAAACGCGTCCAGATAGCTACACTTATAGCGAACTATACTTAATAGTAACTTCTTTGAGAGGCATGTAGAAGTTTTAGAAGGCATCCTTAACTGGACAACATTGCTCTGACTGTAATAAGAAGTTGTTCATCCATATACAGTTGAACCCCAATGTCTCAAACTCGGTTGAGACGAATTCTCGGTTGTGGCGAACTCATCTCTCGGACGCCGTCGATTTAATCGTGTTGGTATTAGGTCATTTCTATGCTGACGGATGTGTCGAACACTGGGATATATCAAACTTTTGTCTTGTTCCCGACGAGTTCGAGACAACGGGGTTTGACTGTATTGGTATCCTTCCCTATGCTTAATGGTCCACATGAGTTCGTTACAACCGTAGTGGACCGTATGTCGCATCTGTCAGTCAGGCAAGCAGGTACACTGTACCATGACAACTATCTAGACCCTCAGACGTAATCCGCCATGTCACACATTCTGATAACTCAACCCTCAACCCACGTAAGACGTGCATTTGTCCAAGTGACTCTATTCATGAAAACTAAGGTGTTTTCCGTCCAAACTCAAGTTTGGGAAATGTCTGGCTAAGCTAAATCTAAGACTTAAAGAACAAATAAACTTTGTTTTTTTTTAACTCTTTTAACAATTACATATGAAAGATTTGTGGTTAGTCTTATGCGGAACACCAACTTCATTCTTAAAACAACTTGTGGTTAATTAATACAGAGCGATTAAAAGTTGCCAAAAAGTCGCCTGCTTCACTCTCGCCCGCCAACGAAACAACAGACAGGTTACGTAACTCTGTCGCCGGAGCACTGCAGGGACATCATGTGGGAAAGGATTTTCAGTTAAAAATGAAACAACTTTATGGGTGATTGTTCGGTTAGTTGTATCAGGGAGACTATATAACGTGTGTAACAAGCTCGTCATTTAGATGATTTCTCGACATCAACGAAAACATGCCGAAGCGTTGCCTTGTCGTCAATTGTTCCTTGGGGTCGGGTGATGGTGTCACCATGCTCAGATTTCCACAGGACCCCGCAGTTTGTGCTAAATGGGTTATGTTTGTGAGTGCGAAGCGAG
>VKKT01008527.1:23995-40661 GCA_008038995.1 Haliotis laevigata | reverse complement strand
GTTGGCGATTCAGACCCTTATCTGGAGCCCTGTATAGAGTTTTATCTTGGTTGGCGATTCAGTATCAGAACAGGATTATATCACCCAAACCAACTTATCACTGCATTTGGTTGGGCATGTTAAAAGACAGTTCACGCATAGGACAAAACTTCTGGTGGCCAAGTAGGCCTGTCCGGTATTTATAAACCTTGCCACAAGCACACTGAAACGTCTGTTTTCGGTGGACCACTTGGATATGATTAAACCTTGACCCATGACTTGAAAACGACTTTCCACATTCGGGACATACGAACAAGTCAGTCCTGCGATCACCATCATGTGACGGACGCCTGACATTGGCGTTTATTAACGGACCTGGAATGTGTTCTACCATCTGACTGACTCTGTCAACTAAAGACCTCTGAGAGGAACTCCATCCGATATCTGAAAGTAACAAAAACTTGGTTCTAGTTTTGTTCACAGCTGAAATCATACAGGAATTGTCCGTCACATCTTTTTGAGTTATCACTTTATCAGATTCAAATCATGTTCTTACTCAAAAAGAAGACCCATCATAAAATTTGGCGATTCTTATCCTTTTCAAAAGACGTGTCAAATATGGCAAAAAATCATACTATGGATGACAAGCCACAGAACAAAATCATTCCCAAACTCAATAAACAAGCAAATACAGTTTAGCTATTTTTTTCACAGAATGTTTGGTATTGAAGGTCAATACATAAAATTACATACACAGTGATTTATATCTGAAGGTCATCTGAAGGCCATCTTGGAATGTCCTGTAACCTAACCACCCAGGGTGAGCACAAAGGAATGATGCACAGGTTGTGACTGCGTCTGCTGTGCGAGACATGAATATATCCTCACGTGAGGTGCAACTAATTGGAAATGTCGACTGTCAGCAATTAGTAACCCTGACCAAAGAGACCCAGGAGAAGCAGTTGTGGTATTTGCAGAAATTACCAAGCGAGGCATGTTGAGCTAAGCCATCATGGTATCATGCCGAGCGCCAAGCAACATGTTGAACTAAATGGTCAGCATTGTCATTATACATTAGGAATACAAGTCACCATAGAGCAAACCACACATCCAGTGAAGGGATGACCACAGACTGACAACTACGCCTGCTGAGCAAGATACACTACACAAGTCCTCCTGTGTCCAAACAGTCCAGTTCTGTACTTGTAGGACTTGCCACAAACACACTGAAATGTCACATTGTCATGGATGGCTTCCCTGTGATAGTGCAGCGACCGAGCATCTGAGAAAGACTTGTCGCACTGAGGACATGCATACTTTGAGCTATCAGATCGTTCTCGGGGATGGAATTGTTTGAACAGTGTTTGAGCGGCCATGTCAGGCAGATCTATTGACATAATAGATGGGTGTATGCCGATATTTGGCATGTCTGCCAACCCAGTGGCTCTGACTGATGGATGCATGTCCATATATGGTCGCATTTCATCATGGGCAACAAGCTGATGTAGTTTCTGGGTCTGTCCTAACGATTTATAACCCATTCTATGTCCCCGTTTCTGATTTTGGTCCCGAACATCTGAAAACAACAAGAAAACTGTTTCTAGACGTAGCTTCTACTGGGCAGAGACACTTTATGCTGTGCTTAATGGCAGAGGTTGACATCAACAACCTTCAGGAAGGTAACTTCCGAGAACATCCTACTGGCATGTACATAACAGTCACGGAATACAACAACCATCGAGGACTCTTGTGCTGAAGACTCACCACTGTCAAGGTCAAATGCCAGAAAATGACTTGGGATGTTTTTCAATGAAAGTTTCTATGTACACCTGAACTTGAACCAGTACGTGATTCCATTGTTCTAAGGAAGAAGTTTTGTTTTAAACAGTCATGGAAAGAAGCATCCATCGAGGAGTCGTGTCCTGAAGGATTTCCGCTGTCAAGGTAAGTTCAAATGTCACAAATCTTCGGATGCTTTTCAATGAAATTTTCTATGTACACCTGATCCTAAATCAATGATTCAATTCTGCTGAAAGGAAGAAGTGTTGTTTTCGCAACAGTCATGAAATACAGCATCCATCAACAAGTCTTATTCACTGTCAAGGTTTCATTTGAATGCCCAAAAATAATTAAAAAATGGATGTTTTTCAGTGAAATCTTCTGTGTACACATGACCCTAAAACAAGAACGATCCACCTCTGTCAGAAGAGAGAGTGGCGTCGTCTGACTGAAATTTAACCAATGGCTCTCCAGTCACATATCAGCACTATTCATCTTATCTCCTAAATGCTCGGAATCTTATCCAGAAGATTTTCCACTGTCAAGGTTTCGTTCAAATGTCAGAGACAAAATAAAAGTAATGTTTTTCAAAGAAAATTTTCTCTGCACACGTGACCCTAAAGCAGTAGGCTCTCCAGTCACACATCAACACTATTCATCATACCTCCCCATTGTTAGGAAGCCATGTAGGTGCAAGTTTTTCGGTGGAAAATAAGACTGGGTCTATACTTGTACACCTTCCCACATTCACACATGAACACTTTGTTCTCATGTACAGCCTCCCTATGATATGTCAGAGCTCCCGAGTCAGAGAACACTTTGTTACACTGACGACACGGCCACATTTTCTTCCTTGTCTTGCCAGTTAAATGATCAAGTTCACTGAGAGGGACAGGGAATAAGTTAGCACCAAAATTGAAAATGCCCCTGAGCGGATCGTGTGTTGGACCAGACACATAGTGGTTCATTGTTCCACCTCTGTTGCTGGCGCCATTCCCTTGAATTTCCCTACTGGCCTCGAAAGTTTGGGTCAAATTGGATTTTCCTGAAAGCAACAAAAACCTTCAGCTAGATATTTCAGCATGAAAATATTTTAAGGTTTAAATATTTAAACAATTAAACCCAGCCTACAAAGCTAATCTGAGATAAGCATATTTAAATATATGCATGGCATGTCCTCCACAGTTTGACCGACGTTTAATGTTTTTGGGGAGTGCGAAACATCCATCCTGAAAGAGCGTGTGCATGATGACAAACAGCAAGAATACAAATGCTTGAAGTCATTCAACAAAGAAGAGCTAACGAGTAAGGAGTATGGTTTTACGCCCTTTTCTTGAAATATGACACTCAAATTATGAAAGTTGCCTGGCTTGGGAGTGAAACATCGTAATCTAGAACCTATGAATATCTGTTCATGAATCTTAGGCGAAGGGATATAATTTTTGTTATTTCAATCAGTGGAACAGTGACATTTTCGTAATTTGTGATGTAAAAAAACAGAAGCTGAATGTTTGTGATTTGTTTCCGTTACAGCCACTTGCTGTCGTCTAAACATGCATATTCAGAATCCTGAATGTAGTCATGTGATCTGAAGTTGACAATGACAAAGCTGAGGCACGATCTGTAATCAAACCATTTTATTCACTCATTCATACACTTCATGAATGAAATACTCACTTTGCTTACTCTCCTGGAAACTTCAAAATAACTAAAAAATGTTTTTAAAAAGTGAAAAAAGTAATAATACAGAACAAAGTTGTTATTTTCAACGTGTCCAAAAACTGGTTTGTAGAGCCAGGAAACACTTCCTGTATGTGACAGCTTTTGTAAAGGTTACATTGTCATCATAAGTCCTTTCTGGAGATGTAAAACTGACATTATATGATTCATAAGAACGGACAAGAGAAGACATTAACCATCATGATTTACCATTCCGTTCTTTTTTCTTGCGTGTGCCTGGCACCCTTTCAAGGGTAAAGCAAGGACATTTGGTTATCAGACAGACTGGCTTATCTACAGTTATATATGGTACCATATGGATCACTTGTTGAAGATGGATGTGGTTCATCTATAAGGATATGAAGTCATAGGGTTTAAGACGACCAAGGCTTCACTTTACTGATGCTTATCTATGAAATAATTGGAAGTTCATTTGAATAGCTTCAGTTACAGGGAATTAAACCCTTTGGAATTAAACGTCTTTGGCATGATGCAGTTAAGCAAGAGGTACCACTCAGAAAATGTCAATCGTCACACATTAAGTGTACCAATGATGGCAACAATTGCAGAACAGAAGTATTCCCATAAGGGAATCAAATGAAATTAAGCAAGAGGTACCACTCAGAAAATGTCAATCGGCACACATCAAGCTTACCAAGCTCCTGAACAGAAGTATTCCCATTAGAGATCAGGGATCCAGATAATTTTTCAACATCAGGGGTACGCACTCCTTATTGTTTCAATATAGGAGTACTGGGAAAACAATAAGAGTACATTTAGAGTACTGAATGGACTTTAATGGCATATCAGTAATTGTGTGTTTCGTTTCATATATGCACCACAAGATTGCTAGGCTTGTGTAAACAGGTCAATAAACAATAAAAAAAATTTAAAAAAATTCAGATAAATACGCCTGTAAATGATTCTAAGACCGTACACTATTGCTGTGGTGCTTATCTGCTATGTTTCCTAAATTATTTCCTATCGTATCATGCATATCTGTTAGCCGTAATACGGCCTTAATCTGGAGCCCTGAGAGATTCCATGGACTGTTTGAATGCTTCAGACTGATCAACCTTGCCCCATCTGATACAGTGAACATTTTCTCCTGTGAATCACCAGTCCCGTGCTGTATCGGTACGACTTCCCACACACACAGTTATACTCCGTATTGTCATGGATTGCCTTCTTGTGGTAGTATACACCTGAACTATCGCTGAACGACTTATCACAGAGGGGGCACTTGTAAAGCTTTCTCTTTTTCTCAGGTCTGAACGGCATCAAGCCCTGGTTATATGCAACAACTGCACTATCATACAAAGGGAGGTAACCCTGGTCTGTACTTCCTGTATATTCTGAACTTGACCTTCCCAAACCATAACCTGAAAGTAACAAAAAGCCAAATTTGGAAATCCATCGCCAGCATATAATGTTTCTATCAAATGTTATACAAAGCAGGTAAACTTCAAGATAGGATGGACAGTGTCTGTTTTAAACAACTGAACACTTTTCCTTCTACATGACATCAAAGCCTATCCAATAAAGTGACACAACACCCCACAACTGAACTGACGAGACCTAAAAACATCTAACACTTAATATAACACCAGTGAAAATGGATAGGATCATCAGTAACTCATGTATTAATGCTACAAAATTTACATCAGCAAGTCTGAAAATTTCAATTTTTAATTATATGTACGACAAGGCGAAACAACTCCAACCTAACTTCAAACACTGTGACATCTGCAAGCTTATCACCTCACTGACAAATGTTCACATTTTCATCTGGATTTGACACTGAATAATCTGCGTACAAGCGACACACTTTCCTATGGGACACAAGTCCCGTTCTGTATGTGTATGACTTCCCACAGACACACTTAAACACCAGGTTCTCGTGGAGTGCCTTCTTGTGGTTGTACAAGCCCCCTCGGTCTCTAAACACCTTATCACATTGCTGACATGGATATAATCTTTTATTTGTCTCGAAGTTTCTGACAGGAAAACTTTGTCGTAATAGATTTTGCAAGTTGAAATTGTCTCTATCTGAAGACACAGCACAGAGCCTGGAAGGTCCAACGTCTATTAGAGATGCTAAATTGCCAATACCAAGATTACCTGAAATCAAGAAAAAAAATCTAAATTGAACTGGTAGGCATTTTTTTCGACTAGTACCGGTCATGATAATGTCCCATAAATGATATCAATGCCTTCAAGACTGTAACCAAATGTATTTGGCTTTACCTCACTCTTAGAAATATTCAGAGACACCAGAAACGGACTTGTGCACATCGTACTGATGTGGGGAATAGACCACAGGTCTTCATCATTACAAGCAAACGCTTGAACCACTGGGCAACCAACTGCCCACTTAATATTCATCATTATATTCATCAAAATATAAAAAGAAATAACTAAAAAGTTCAATGTTCATAGTGGACACAAGGTCTACAAATGCGAACAGTTTTGCAAGTGTTGCCGCACTAACTTTCAACATTTTCGTATAATCTGCATACACAGAACAACTCACAATGAGGGTAGAAGACAAAGATGGCGGAACTAGTGCCAAAACCACAGACAATATCTGAACATCTTCACAACTGATCCAGAAACGAAAAGGGTGCCAGAAGAGGCTGAAAGTCCTTGAACCGTCCCATTATACAAGCTTGCCTGGAAATGTCTTACCAGGAGCGGAAATAACCCATTGCCAGACGTCCAAGTCCAATGTTTTTTTCTGTCGGGCAAGCAAATTTGTATATCACACTGTACCGGTGTCCAGTTGACTTTCCAGTGTTAATTATGTTGTTTATTTAAAAACTCAGCAAGAATACGGTCGGTATAGTGGAAAATTATCAGGGCAAGTGACATTACATGTGCCACCGTACCAGAGTACACTATAAATTTTAAAGTTATTTCCACCCCTGCTTACCGACAGCAGATCCAATAACAATCGGTCTCTAACAACTCCTTGCCCTGCTGAGCTTGATTTGTCACAAAGAAGGCAGATCCAATACCGAGTAATGTCCGACTACTGTCAGCTTTGTGGACCTGTACACATGGAACACAACTTCCTGTGTGTGACAAGACTAGTCCTGTAGGTATAGGCCTTCCCGCAGATGCAGGCAAAAACCAGGTTTTCATGCAATGCCTTGGTGTGGTTGTATAAACCTCCCCTATCCCTGAAGACTTTGTCGCATTTGTTGCATGGATATAATCTTTTGTTTGCTGTAAAATGATCTCTATTGAAAGCCTGACCACATGAGTTTTGAAAGTTCGAAATAATTTCTGGAATATCTGAGTGAAATGTTGCGGGTATTTTCCCGAAAGGTCGCACTTGATAATCAGAGTTGCCATAACTTCTTACACTGCCAAATCCTGCAACGGAGAAAAAGAATCATTTTGTAGTTGAGAAATTGATTTCTTTTCTCATATATTTCAAGGAACACTGGAGACAGAGAATTTCAAAATCCGTTTGGAAGAAACTGTTGAACATTTCTTGCAGGAAATCTGTTTCAACAATTATTGACATTGAACCTACGTGTGAAACAGCTGCAACAAAATGGCGGAATGCATGCCCATTCAAAAATACATTGACACAAGGTGATGAAGTGCATCGACAGTACTATTTCAATAACAAGTTTTAGCAACACTGCGATGCCTTTATTAATACTTCAGCGACCTATCAACAAAGCATTCATAGCATTACATCATTCGTAAGCCAATGACCTTACGAAAGCTTTGTGCAATGGGACCATGAAGATTGTTGTTAGAACATTCCCTTTGGTGTCAAGTTCATAGACGAACTATTAGACCAACTACATAGACGTCTTCCCTTTGCATGGGTATCGTCACAACTGGAGCGAGTTTAATTTTACGCTGCTTTTAGCAATACTGCAGCAATATCAAGGCGGGGAAAGACCAGAAATGCGCTTCACACATTGTTTCCATGTAGGGAAAAGATTCAGATAAACATGATCTGGTGAACAATTGGTCAACAGTAGGGCTGCGCAATATAACCAGTTTACCGGTATTTACCGGTTCAGACATGAAAACGATACGCATTGTGATACGCTGATCGAAAACCGGTATTTTGACATGCATTCAGAAAACTTCGTAAGACTCGGAAATCTTTGGATATTGCCTTGTTTCATTTGTGCCAAATATTATTTTTATTTTGTCAGGATTAAAAGTTTTTATTAAAGCTTAATCAAACATGCAATATATAGCAATATGAAAATTCTCTGCAATACCAACCCCTAGTCAACAGCATGGCGAATGTGGAAGTTTCTTTTAAAGGATTGTGTGAATATATCACAAATAGCACTGTCAAACTTCAACAACCTTTTATCCAGGACTATAGTGAGTGAGTGAGTTTGGCTTTACGCCGCTTTTAGCAATATTCCAGCAATATCACGGCGGGGGACACCAGAAATGAGCTTCACACTCCAGGACTATATCAGACAATTCTTGAATATGTGAAAGACAAGATTGTTTGCCAGCTAGTTATTTCAAAAACGGTAATTTCAGATAACAGGAACCAGCACCAGGCTGAAGACAAGATACACAAGCACTGTAATGTCCATAAAATAACCAGCGTCATGTCCTACTGAAGTTGTGAAAGATGCACAAAACATTTCTTCTGATGTGTCACCAGGTTTGGCTTATACTTGTATGTTCGCTGACAAACACATGTGTATATGATGTTCTCATGTATTGCCTTCCTGTGATAGAACAGTCCACAGCTCTTGCTGAACACCTTATGGCACTGCGGGCATGGGTAAGCCTTCTTGTTCGGGCTCGGCTTGGCCCATTGTCCAGCATACTGCTGATGACTCCCTGACGGCTGGGAAGAAATCCCCTGCAATGAACTGGGAACTGACTCTGAACTGCCAAAACCATGGAAACCTGAAAAGCATAAAAAGTCAATTTGGACTTTCCAATGTTTCCTTCCACAGTTTATTTTATATCACCATTGGTTAAATATGAGGAACTTTTGAGTGAGTGAGTGAGTGAGTCTGATTTTACGCCGCTTTTAGCAATATTCCAGAAATATCACAGCGGGTGACACCAGAAATGGGGTTCACACATTGTACCCATGTGGGAAATTGAACCCGGGTCTTCGGCGTGACGAGCAAACGCTTTAACCACTAGGCTACCCCACCGCCCCTGGTGAACTTTTGAGCAGGCATTACAAGACTGCATACCTTCATGCAAATTTGCTGTTCCAAGTCTTTCAAATATCACTCGCCTTAATGCTGGATATCAATCTGTTAGTGAGTGAGTGCATGGTTTTACGCTGCTTTTAGCAATATTCTAGCAATATCACGGCGGGGGACACCAGAAATGGGCGTCACACCTTGTACTCATGTGGGTCAATCTGTTAGAGACCCGTAACAGAGGGTCTTCATTTTGAACAAGACACTGCTTACAAGCTTAAACCTTGACGATAAACCCTCTTTAAAGGTTTGTGTGATGTAACAATCCACACGTTTCACAAGTCAAGAAGAAAAGTACAGTTCAAATATTTATTTTTATTTGTTAAAAAAATACAATTAAAAATAACTCATCTAAACACAACAAAGATTCAACTACAAATATAAACTGCATAACTACGTCAAAGATATTTGTTAAAGAAAAAGAATTATTCATCTTGTGACAGAAATAGCAGTAGTCATTACCCTATTAAAAAGACTAGGAAGGGCTCCAGAGGCCCCAAATTTCGGTTGTCTCCCAAAACGCCTTCATGCCAAAACACCTACAGCCCCTTTACTTAGTTAAACAAAACAAAGGGACTTCACCTACTTATAATGGAACAGTCCTAGACTTAATCCATAACAGTAAAAGAAAAACCAAGACGTGGAGAAACACTTTTAACTTGTTTGAGTGGCATTTTAGAAGTTGGGAAGTACAATATAGAACAAACTTTATGGATAACAACTTCTTTACTTCGTGAGTGTGACGTTTCGATACAGAATCTTGTGCCGCTGTCAAGCAAATCCCTTTTGTTGCTTAAAAGAACATTTGGCATAGGGACTAAAAACTCTCATGTAATCCTTGGATGCTGTTGGTCATTGTTTGAAACTTGGCTAGTGACTTATTGGGATTATCATCTGACTGATTAGTTCTAAACTAGTTTGATTATTGTGATTATCAACTGACTGGTAAGTAAAATAAAATGTACATAAATATTCTTGGGGCTATTCCATTAAAAGGTCTGGTACCAAGCGGGCATAGTTGGGTCCAGTCCATCGCATATTTCAGCTGGTATATTCTTTTGATTATAATGATCCAGGTGAGGATTAATGTATAAAATGTGTATAAATGTTCTTGGGGTTATTCCATTAAACTTATAAAGGTAACAGTCAGGGATTAGGTGTGCATTCAACAGTCAACTTTGTTATGTTATAAGCTGCAGGTGTTTTACCATGTAGGCGTTTTGGGACGACACCCAAATTTCATAAACTGCCTTATTCATGTTTATCCAAGACACTGGCGCTGGGCACTATCCAGTAACATTTACAAACACTGCCATACAGGCAACTCAACAACCCAGCACTGAATACAATACTGTATCTCAAACCAGAGCAGAATGTTATTTACACAATCACATACTGATGCATTTTACAAACAAAATTATATGGCATTACTGTCTTAAACAGCAACATACCATGGCCAAGACAAAACACAGGTAGCATCAAGCTGCATGTCTTTACAATTGTTTTGTACAAAGAGGCTCAACAAGGGAATGAAAGGGTAACATAGGTCTTTGACACTGTTCACGAATAGCGTCTGCCCCTCTGACAAATCTGGCAGACTTTGACTGAAGTTGTTGTATGTGACATGTGACACTTGTTTGCTGTTTATAAATCTTATGTTCGTTAATAATTTCAGTGCCAATTATAGAAAACGCTAAATCTGAAATGTGTGTTTAATTTTATTCTATGGGTCCTTTGAATTTTCAATGGGTCAGACAGACATCTGAAACTTACAGGACCCAATGTCCTGTTCCTTTGAAACACGATTCGTGAACATTGCTACAAAAGAAACAAAAATGTTACGCAACAAGTGTATGAATTAGGTGCACAAGATTTGAACACTTTTTAACGTCTTAAGAGAAAACGGTCTTGCACTACTTTTAGCATGTTGGTGAACACCAGGAATGTGATTCACATACTGTACTCTTACGGAACCATGTCTTCAGAGAGGTAAGAAAGCTATAACCACAAGGCTACATACCGCCCCACTTCTTAAGTGAAAGTCTTCTTTTCATGTACCATGACATACCAATAAAATCCAATACTGACAAGAAAATGCTGCCTCAATTTTCCATACAAACTGACAAATTTGGTGAATGAGTCAGTGATTATGGTTTTATGCCGCCTTTAGCAATATTCCAGCAATATCACGGCGGGGGACACCAGAAATGGGCTTCACACATTGTACCAATGTGGGGAATCGAACCTGGGTGTTCAGCTTGACGTACGGATGCTTTAACTATTAGGCTACCCCAGTGCCCTGACAAATTTGGAGTCATCATGATGACTGACTATAGAAACTAAGATAAACTTTAACAAGATCAGGTAACAAAGCGTACATGAACACGTTTTTATGTTAATTCTTGCAATAGTCCAGCAGTATCACGAAGGGGGGAGACCGGAAATGGAATTCATACATAGTACCCATGTGGGGAATCAAACTTGGTGTCTGTGGCATGGGGAGCTAACGCTTTAACCACAAAGCTACCCTACCACCCCTAGTTCACAAAGGGTCCCGGACATCACTCGGTTTCCTCCTTAATCTGAATGTCCAACAATTCATCTGATCCAGGCAGGCTGTCCTGCCCTGCGATATTAACTCCAGCATCTTCCACCTTCTCTTCAACATTCTCAGTTTCCAGAATCTTTTCAAAATCGTCAGTTTTTTCACACTGTCTGAAATCTTCATTTTCTGTATTTTCTCCTTCATCCTCCATTTCTGAATTCTCTTCAGGATTGTCAATTTCTATTTCAAGTTCATCAACAGTGACCTTCTCCGTGCAAACCTCTTTGTGTTTCATCAAAGCCTGGCTGAAAGCAAAACGTTTATTACAGAATTCACACTGATGGACCTTCGGCAAGTGTGTGAGCACATGAACCTCGAGATTCTGTTTCTGGGTAAAAGTCTCACCACAAATGCCACAGATCAACTTGCTCGGGGAAGAAACTTTTGTGCTTAATGAAGGGGGCTTTTCATTACCAGTTGTTTGGGGTTTTTTCTTTGCCAGGGATGCTTTTCTCTTCTCTGGGTGCTTGGCACTATTGTGCTGTTGGAGGTGGAACTTACTATAGAAAGCTCTCTTGCAAATCATACATTTCCGAGAACTATCAACATGGACTAGTTTATGGGCATTAAACTTAGACTCGCTAGTACAAGAATATTTGCAGTTAGGACAACGGTAACACTTCTGTGTGACGGTATTCTCATTCAACTTCTTTTTAGAAGGTTTGGTCTTATTAGCTGGTGCACTGAACAACTTAATATGCATAAGACTCATGTTATGTCTATCAAAATGGCTCTTTTTGTTTGTGTGATAATCACATGTAGAACAGTTGAACCTCATAGTATCATCACTTGGACTTTCTGGAAACGTCTTTACTTTTCCGCTTTTGGACTTTGAGCAAGATTTCGAAGGGGGCTTGACAACTGGGCTTTTTTTCGAAGAAGAACTAGATTCTTTAGTTGTAGCAGTGGAACTTGGTGTTGCTTGAGGAGCAGGAGCATCACTGGTCTTCCCAAAGTGGGCATACTGTACATGCCTCACCATGTTGCTGCGATCGTGTTCGATATGACTGCAGAGCAAGCACCACCAACCATGTGGTTTATTGTATCTGTAACAGCTTTCAATAGATGAAGAAGACCCCGTCGGTTGTTGGTCAGGGATCTTATTGTGAGCAGCCATGATATGTTGATCAATTTCAGATATCTTCGGGGACACGTGCCCACAGACTGAACAAGAAAACATCACCTCGCCATTGACAATGATGCTTAGGACCTTTGGCGGAACAGGATTGTCCTGAACAAGTTTGGTAGTTGGCGGCTTGTCATCCTTCCTGCTGGTCAGGGGTAGATGTTTCTGATGGGTACCACGGTCCCTTTTGCTGCATGCATATGCATGTTCTGCTGCAGAATAAGGCTTTGAGGTTGGAACAGGTTCAAATGTAACTTGCTCCGGAGAACGGCTAGCAGTGTTTTTGTCCCTTTGGTTGTATGCGTATGCATGTTCTGCTGCAGAATAAGGCTTTGAGGTTGGAACAAGATCAAATGTAACTCGCTCGGGAGAACGGCTAGCAGCACTCTTCGAATAAACAAACACCTTCTTACTTTTACCCTCCTTACTGATATTCAACACCTCAATTGTGTCATAATCTTCTACACTGGACTGTGGCGACTCTAGCATGTCGGATATGCTTGCAGAGTCACATGTTTCTTTCTCAACTGATTCAGGTCTATTCTGATGATCACGGGAGGTAGATAAGTCAGGTCTGGTGTGGGAGCCTTCAGATCTCCTGCCATCCCGTTCAGACAAGTGGGCAGGAGACAAGGCACGAGAAGCCTTGCCTTGTCCAGGGCAATGGACACCACCCACTGCTGATTTGGGGGCAGAGGACTTTGGACAATTACTTCTATCCCCTTTACCGCCTTCAGTCACATGATCCCAATCTGAAAGATCACCAGAAAAATCCTTCAACTGACAGATCTTCACACAAATGCAAGCTACAGAGTTAACAACTTCTTGAGGCAGTTCATTTAACTGTCACAGATTGCCCTCGTTAGTGACAGGAAGTCAAGATTCCAGATCCCACATTGCTATTTCCACACAGAAATATAATCAAAGAACTTCGAACAGGTAAACTTCATGCAGAAAACAAACGCTCACACAACACATATTAATCTAAAGCTTCCAACAGAATACGGTAATTGTATTGACAAAAGAGGTAAGTAAGTGCTGAAACAACTGCAACCAGGAAAACAAGGATGTGTTTTGCATGTCTTGAAGTCTATTTGCCTCAGCATACGCACCTATAAAGCAGCCCATCTCTCAGACCATGTTTAAATTACCGAAATTAGTTGTTAATGTCAACTTGAGGATGTACCCAAAAAAATACAAATCCATTTTGTTTTCAGAATGAGATATGCTATTTATTTGAGAGTATTCTCTACTAAAAGTACATACATTGGTCCTTATGTACATTAAAGCTTAAGAAATGCATTCCTTAAGTGACATACAAACACACCAGTGAGAAGTCAGTTCTACACCTGGAACATCGGTAATGTAAAAAGTGAATATCACTGGTCCCAACAACCATATTTGTCACGAGAATTCACGGAAGAACTATTATCAAAATACGCAACAAAGTCCATGTCACTGTCCATGTGAACAGCAGACTAAAATATTTTGGCTGAAATAATCCACTCTGGAAAACCTGATTTGCTACCAAGGTTTATGGGTCGACTGTCATTTCATCATCTCAATTCTCCCAAATGACACATACTACTTCAGCATGTACACATCTGGGACAAAATCAAACACTGGAAGTTCAGGATATAGAAAATATAAATAAAACTGAGGCACTTAACTATTTCCAGGTGAATAACCACACCTGAACAACCATCTTCCTGACGGTAATACCTTCCTTGGCTCTACTTAATGAATCGATTGGTAAATCAGTCAACCCTTAGTCCTCCTTCGCAATCTCCAAGACAATTTTACTCAAGAACCTGTAATTTAGGTCTAAGAGGCAAATGCCCAGTGGATTTCCGATGTCTAGCCAAGCCTGTTCGGTAGGCGTAAGTCTGGCCACAGCTACAGGCAAATATGACTCCTCTGTGCTGGGAGTTCACATGCTCCTCCTTCAACTGTCTTGACGCAAAGAACTTCCCACACTCGTCACACTGGGCATTCTTCTTCTTTTCCGGTAGCCTGACCTTCATGAAACTCTGACACGTACGAGCGTGTTCGACCAAACTCGTCTTGAAGTGGAACTGCTTCGAGCACCCAGGACAAAACTGCGGCCGGTCGTTGCGGTGGAGGTTCATTATATGCTCCTGGAGAAGTTTATCGCTGTCGAACCTTACACCACAATCCTCGAAGAGGCATCTTGGATGTTCTTCTATGTCCATATGGGTGATCACGTGTTTGTTCAAGTCCTCGTTACATTTAAACTCTTCTCTACAAATACAGCATGTGTTAGGATTCGGAACAGCGCCATCTGCAGGTCCTACAAGGGAGGTAACTGACATATCCGGCTGGGAGAAAACCATCCGAATCCCTTCTGGTTCCGAACGCCCACTTTGGAGATTTTCTGTGCAGATGAAAAGTTCACTGTCAGTAAGTTCTTGCTTGTATTTGGATCAATCATCATGACAATAACATTGTGAGATGCACAAAGACTGTTACTTCCAAGCACTTGCAAGTAATAAATACCTCTGAAGAGTTGCTGCTGATGAATCATGCATGTGATGACCGATGAAGCAAGCAAAATATTCAAGAAAATATATGCCTCTAGAACCGATAATGATCACAAGCATGATACCATCATCCGTGCATGGATCCAATGACAATCTCTTCAACATCAAAACTGATTTCCCGCGCTGCAGTTGTAACTGATAAATCCAGACAACCCAAAGACGTTAAGCAAGCTCGACAATCAGAGTTTGTAGGACAATACCCGTACACTCAGTAAATCAACACCATCTAGCAAACATCCTTCCCCGTTCACAAATACATCGATTGCGTCAAGCAAAATTTGGGCGGAAAAGAATTTGAGTACCTACATATTATTGTGCTGAGTCAGCTTTAATTTAACATTTGCATTCCATTTACTACTGGAATAATGCAAGTCACGAACAACAAAGCCAACATTATTCCTTTTCTTGCTCCTGTTATCTATGAAATACAATGAACATCTGAGAATCATGAATGTTACTTTGACCTTGATTATCAAGACTGGGACATTTTCCTTTTCCGTTTCTCTCAGCTTATGTTGCAGGGTTTTAAGCAACGCACAAATGTGCATCCAGTACTCACAATTGTAGAGATTGGACACAGAAAAAAAAATCACTTCGTACTAATATTATTCATCATACCAACAACACATCTATCACTTTGCTAAGTGTTTGGTTATTTCTTTCAGAGCAGTTATCATGTCATCCACCAGTCCACATGATCAATGATTCATTGCAGGCTCAAAGGAAATAGTCAAACCATACAGTTCTCTACACCATTACTTCACAGTGCCTGAACAGACCCCTTAAAACCAGCAACTTGGGGTTCCCGGGACCCCATGTTTGAGAGTCGAGCTAAAACCTGTGTTATAGACCTGAACACAATACAGGCCCAGGCAGATCCCAGCATTCTTTAGCGGTATTGAGTTCTGACATAGCTTGATCTATTGAAAACAAACAAAACAAGAGGTGTCATCCTCATGATACGGGAAGAATTCTAGAGCGACTGAGGAAGTGCTGTAGCCCTTCCCGATGGACTTGGCGTACTTGTAACGGTACAACATCTGCCTATGAGGAACACAGATCTTCTGTGGGTGAACGTCATCTTTATCAGTATCTACATCAATCTGGAATAATTCCCTTAGTTCCTGATAGTATTTCAATTTGGTGGATCCATGGGCGGCACTTTTCCCACATATTCGACATAATCTTGCCAATCGAAAGGTGTGGTTTTCCAAACTATGGCCAGCAACTGAAGAACAATGGGAAAACCATTGTCAGCATCTATCAACAGAACAACATCACAAGGAAACTTTGGTGTTTTTATCAAAGCACTGCTCGCACAGCTGGTCCACTGAAATCAGCGTTATGGAATGATTGTAGAGAAAAGCAACCTTAACTAATTTAACCTCCATGTCACATTAACCAACCAAAATAATCTACTGTTCACATAATTCGTAAAACAATCCATTGTACAGTTAACAATAACTAAATACAGAATTTCATCGTTTATAACTGACGAATTTCAGGACAACTTCTTTTTCTTTGTGAGTGTGATGTTTTGGTAGATTCCTGCTCCAAGAAAGAATGTAAAATGCCACTCTTTTCATCTTTTGTTCCTTGCTAATGTTGTTTCATTTCAGCTTTAGTGGGAATGATGATTCCATAATTCATGTCACACATACAAACAGAGGTGTCTACC
>VKKT01008517.1:7169-17428 GCA_008038995.1 Haliotis laevigata | reverse complement strand
GCCAGACAACTTGTGAGTGCAACGGGTCTATAATTGGAACAGTCATTTATACTACCTTTTTTGTGAATAGGGACGACAGAGGCTTCCTTCCAAACTTGAGGAAAGGCATTTTCAGAAAGGGATTGGTTAAAGATATCTGATAGAGGGGCAGCCAACAATCGAGCGTTCATTTTCAGAAACTTATTGCTAATTCCGTCTGGGCCTATTGCTGTTGTAGTATCTACAGAAGAAAGAATATCATAAACTTCGTTTTGGTTCAGATAAACGTCACATAAAGAATATCTTCAATATCCCTGTCTGGATAACTAACTTTTGTTTGATTTGTGAATATTCATTATATTTGCAATTTCAGTGCTATCGTCATGATCATTATTTAATTCTGGAGGAAAGGAGCTTGATGAATTTTTGCCTTTTGTATAATTTTTAATCAGACACCACCACACTAAGTGACTTTGGTTCCATACTTGTCATTAATTAATTTATCAATTTTGTCTGTATGTAATTGTTTAGCCGTTCTGACGGATGATGTAGCTTTATTTCTGTATAGTCTGAATTTTGTCCAATCGGAAGGTGAATTTCACCGTTTAGCAATCTTGTGTAAGCGATGTCATTATTCGGATCAAACTCCAAGTTTCGTTGTTCATCCATGCCACATCTTTTGGCCTGATAGTGACAATTAATTTTGTTAGGCACGTGTTTGTTACATAGATTAATTATGGTATTGTTTAGCGTGTTACTTCCGTTGTACATAAATTTTAGGGGGGTCATTCACATTGTACATGTTTCTCCATAAAATTCATCATCACCCCCCTATCTATAAATTATTAACGTTGCCTTACATAGCAGAGATCATATATTTATAATGTTCAGTACATTTATAAATGATCGAGTGTTCGAAACGTAAAGAAAAAAACCCTATGTTTCTTACATATTTCCTAACATGTTTTCAGTTTGTTTTAGCAAATTCGATTATGCATAATAAATTTAACTCTGTCATCACTTGCTAGAAACGATATTGTGTATATATGGATATATTGTCGCGAGTTTCAAACAGCAAAACTTCTTCGCAGCGCCGTTAGGGGGCGCTTTTGAAGTATACAGCTTTCAAAGCGGAAACACCACAGCGCCGCTAGGTGTCGTTTGCACCACGCTGACTGTAGCCAGGCACTGCGGAAGAGTTTGGAACTCATCGTCAAGGAATATTTCAAAATGGCGGATCAACCCAAACATAATGCTCCTCACGGAATGGAACCGTACGATTTGGGTAAAACTTCGGACCTTGGTGCCCTCAGCGCAGAGCAGCAGGAGAGACTAAACAAGTTTAAGGTTAGATTTTGATAGAAATGCTTTTTCCATAGTGACATAAATAGACATATTGGATATGCATGTTGATTTTCAGAAAGTGTTCGGTTTTCGATCAAAACAAAGCTGACAGTTCGTTGGTTGCAAAGGCACTGCGGAAACTGATTAAACCGAAACTGATTAAACGGAAAGAGTTCCTTCCGTTCCCCCAACCCTAAACCTAACTCTAAACCTAACCCCCAACCTTACCTTAAACCTAACCCTAACTTAAATTTTGGACTTGGTCATTTTGTAACTGCTGTGTTAAGTTTTGTTAATAGTTATGGTATATTTATAAATATTATTTGGGATGGGGGAACGGGAGGAACTCTTACCCATGTTTTACGTGTTATTTATGAATGAAATATCAACAGATCTCAGTCTCAAAATGGGATGTTTGGCATCTATGTTTGTTTGAAATTGAAGATATCGATAAAGCCGCGTCCCCAAAGCTTTTATGGTCTCTGGTTAGGCGAACAAAACTAGAGAAAAAATAATGCGTTTGTTTAGTTAAACGTTAAAGAACCTCACAAATGATATCAAAACCATTTATGATCATCTACAGTATATCAAATAAAAAAATGAATTCATGAAATACAAAGTAAATTGACTTTCGTTACTAAAAATAAGGGTACTCCTACAGAATGCCGGATACCTATCAACCATATTGTTTAGTGTCATGTCAGCCTATCCCTAAACCTTACCCTAAACCTAAGTAAACTCACGTGCTTTCAAAGCTGGTGGAAGGTATCCAGTATTCTGTAATCTTACCTAAATAATACTTACTTGCAAATAAAACATTTTATGATATGTGGGCAAATCCCATCTATATTAGACAGTTACTGACATATTACACCATGCTCATCCTGCACCTAGCTGAATTTATATTAAAATATACAGATGTAAATTTGCTATTCTCTTCTCCAAACTAGACACTATTCAAATTGCAAACTGATATAATAATAAAAGTGTTGTGATGATTGCCAGACAAAAACTATGTTCAGTGACTAATCAGTTAACAGTTTCTTTGGTCGGAACAAATAATATTCCATTATAATAGCATGCATGTAATGCGCTATTTTCCATGTACAACATACTCAAAGCGCAAGACATAGAAGTATATACAAAACAGACACTAAGAGAAATAAAGATTAGAGATACATGGAACACAATTAATTATTGTTTGCACTCATAGGCAAATCTGAGTAAGTGAGTCTTTAGTAAGTATTTGAAAGTAGAAAGTTCTGTAAGGCAAAAAAGAAATATATGTCCGTTTCCTATTACATGCTTTTTAAAAATAGGGTAGGTGGGTTTGTATATTCTTTTTTTACTTTTTTTTTTATTTCTTAGTGGCACCAGGTGGGCACCTGAGGTCTTCAAAGTTCAAGAGTACCATATCATGTAGTGACATTGACTTGTGATGAAACATTGGAAGATTTCTTTATCAAATCATTATTTATGTTATAATAGTATTTATTTGCAGATTTGGTCCGTGGGGACCCATTATGCTAATTGAATGCAATCCATTTTGGCCCTTCGTACACTGAAAAACATGAAAATATCATACTCAATATGGATGAAAATGATGAGCTGAAACGAATATTGACTTGGTTAAAAAAAGATTTAGGGTTGGGGAGGTTAGGATAGGGTTGGTCGGGTTACCGGAAATGGACATATTTATTTTTTTTGGCCTAAAGTGTAGATATTGGGGTAGTTGGTTCCAGGTTGTAGAGGCAGCATATGAAAAGGACCTTTCACCATATCTCGAAGTCCTCACAGTTGGGATAACGAAGAAACATATATCCTGAGAATGGAGAGAGTGAGATGGGCAGTGCTGTGTGAGGGACTGGGCCAGATGGGAAACGTGATCATCCAGTGACACATCTGAGTCGATAATTACACCAAGGTCTTTGACCTTGTCAGCAATTTGGATGTTTGTATTATCAAACTCGAAAAATGTAAGACCACTCTGTGATCTCCTTTTCTGTGACCCTAGGACAATGCATTCCGTCTTGTCACTATTCAGTTTTAGTTTGTTGTAATACATCCACGCCTTGATGTCCTCACAACATATGCTGATTTCACTCAAAGCTCTACACCTGAAGTGGCATTGACTCTATGAATCTGTAGACTTGAGAGTCATCAGCATAGTGATGTCTATCCGCTTCATGTCTTTCCACGACACTTTCAAGCTCCTTCATATACAAGGTGATAAGAACCAGTCCTATTATAAAGACCTATCCTGGGGGAACCCCACACGAGATATGATGGGTCAGATGACAACTTGTCAATGATTACACACTGACTTCTATCGGACAGGTACGATCTAAATCACTCTAAAGCGGTTCCATCGATGAGAAATTCCAACCTCAGACGTTCCAGGAGTTTGCAGTGATCGATGGTGTCAAACRCACTGCTTAGGTCAAGAAGTACCAAAACTGCAAGCTTCTTATTATCAATGCCTAGCCAAATATCAGTGTAGGAAAGATAGCCCGTCCCAACGTCTGAGACGGATGAATTTTGTGGAGGACAGGTTAAAAAAATATCTAGTCCATCCTCATGTCGGGTCAATTTTAGCAAACCAATGACATATATATAATGATTATAACCTTTTTGAATATTTACTGCTGAAGGTGTTTTATTTATTTTGGAGGACAGGCTAGATTTTGGCAGGACTGGTAAAAAAATTGACCTGTCAGTCCTGTGGACAGGCTAGATTTTCTACATCTTTCCTACACTGCGAATATCACTAATCACTTCAGCAATGCAGTCTCTGTGCTGTGATGGGTACGGAATGCGGACTGGAGATTATCATGAAGGTCATGACGTTTATCAAGATGTTCAGAAAGTCATGTGCATACAGCACACTCAACTAACTTGGAAACATAACTGAGATTAGATACTGGCCGGTAGTTGCTCAGCAGATCTGAGTCTAAGTTGGGCCTTTTCAGGAGTGGCTTCACTGGGGCTGACTTAAAGGAAGACGGCACTATTCCATATTCAACACTAGTGTTGATGATTTTTGTAAGAATCGGAATTAAAACATCAATGTTGTCAAGGATGATGGGTGTTGGCACAGGGTCCAAATCAGAGGAAGTAGGATTGGAGTTCTGGATAATTTTCAACACTTCATCGCAAGTGAATTCGTTAAAGGTCACCAGTTTCTCCGAGCAAGTATCACTAGGTTCACTAGAGTTGGCCTATTGTCATTGGCCTATAGTGCATTGTGCTGTTTTTGAAGTACAGAGAAGTACAGAGACATAATTGATTTAGTTCTAGTATGAAACATTTGCTTAATACTAATGCACATAAACATAGATGAAGCATTATGAATTGTTTTGGTTGCAGGTGCAGACACGGATGGCAAATGAGAAGTATCTACGCGACCACCCGGAGGTTGAGTGTTTGCTGGCTGGCTTCCTGGGGTAAGGTCATCCATGGATGTGTCAGACACAGACGTTTAACGAACTATCAATTCCTTGATTTCCTGATGCATATTTCTGAGAAAGCATAGGTCCCGTGTAACCATGGTAATCCTTGCTTGTTGCACTCTTCATGTTGTCAGTCAACATGCCCAGATCCTTGGTGCTGCTATCAGCCCTTAGCTGTTGATTGTTTACACTTGACATAGTTGGCTGTTAATGACTACAGCAGTGAACAACATTCATTCACTGCTTTAAGTTGCTTATATTACTCAAGCCATTAATAGCTGCTTTTCATAATATCAAATGGAAATCCTGTGTTCCCAGTGAATGTATAATGTGTTAGTTTATTTTTAACCTGATTTTCTGTTTCTAGCGATGTTCTGAAGAAGAGACCCGACAACATCCGTGAATTTGCTGCAGGTGAGAGATGGGCAACTGTTCATGGGGAGGAGTGAAATCTAGATACACAGCTGACCATGTAATCCAGTGGCTTAAACTGTAGTGAGAATGAGTGAGCATGTGACACAGTGTGCTGAACACATACACTGTATTATTTAGAAAATGAAAGTCAATTCGAAAATGCATCCCTTGTGTGTGTCCAATACCTGCATTTATAAACTGACACATTTCATCACGACATGTTGGTGTTAATGCACATTCTGCGAAGCGTGACATTAACTTACCACTATCTGGATATAGAGTATGTTGGTATGAGTCTATCAGGCAGTTATGACAGTCACCAACTTTGTATGCAGTATCTTCTCATCACCATGATCACCTCGATTCTTTCAGACTGTCATGAACAGTTGCAGAAACTGTAGTGAATACATGATAAAAAGAACATTTTTGCTTATTTTCAAATACTGTTAGTTAGAAAAGAAATGACTGATATATAGTCTATGTAATGTCAAGTGCTGTATCATGTGTAATGGTATTCTATATCTGCTGTCTTGGTGTTGTGGTTTGTCTGTTAACATGATTAATTGGTTGGTTGGTTGTTTGATGCCACACTCGGCAATATTCCAGCTATATTGTAGCAGTCTGTAAATAATCAAGTCTAGACCAGACAATCAAGTGATCAACAGCATGAGCATCAATCTACACAATTGAGATACGATGGCATGTATCAACCATGTCAGCGACCCTGTCAGCCTCATCAGTCACCACAACAAGCATGGGTGAATGACGATCAATTCTAACCGGGAAACTTGATAAATAAGATAGTGTTATTAAGTTGAACAGACAGAGTCATTCACAATGGTATCATGAATTGATGTCACAATGGTATCATGATGTCACAATAGTATCATGATGTGTATTCAGCGAGGGTTCATCACTCACATAAAATTGGTGATGCATCAATTCATATTTCACGTCTATTCAGGAGACCCTTTTGTCAATGTCATGCTTCTGAAATATGTCCTTAAAATGTCAACACCTGTAAGCATTGTAAGTGAGTGAGTGAGTTTTAGTTTTATGCCGCTTTTAACAATATTCCAGCCATATCACGACGGGGGAACACCACAAATGGGCTTCACACATTGTACCCAGTTGGGGAATCGAACCCGGGTCGTCAGCATGACGAGCGAAGGCTTTAACCACTAGGCTACCCCACTGCCCCTTGTAAGGAGTGCAAGGGGAGCATAGTGGTTAATGCGTTCTCTCGTCACACTACAGACGTGGGTTCAATTCCACACATGGTTACATTATATTGCTGGAATAATACTAAACATGGCATAAAACCATACTCAGTGTAAGCATGGTAAGACATGTATGTACTTTATGTGTGGACACCCTTGTAGGATGTCTGTATGTATGGTATGTGTAGACACCTCTGTGTGACATGTACATTGTGTGTTAACATCTGTATGACGTGAATGTTCTTAATGTGTAGATATCAGTATGACATTTGTAGGTACTACCCGGTACTTATGAGAAGATGCTTGTCTGACATGTATAATCCTTCGTCGTGTTTATGTGTAGACTCCTGTATGATATATTTGTGTTTTATGTGTTGACACCTGTGTGATGCGTGTACTTTATATTTAGACACCTGTAGGATGTGTGTACTTCGTGTGTTGACCCCTATATGGCGTGTTTGTATTTATGTGTAGACACCTATGGTCAGTGTATTAAAAGTGTAGTCACCTGTAGGAATGTGTACCTCGTGTGTTGACCCCTATATAATGTATGTTCATTGTTTGTAGACTACTTCACGGAACCAGGTCTTCCAGACAAAGTTCAGACACAACTGGAGGAGAGACAGGCCAAGATCAAACAGAACCGTATACTGCAGAAGATTTAGATGGCAGCACGACCAGTGCCTGATTATGGCTGGCATCTGATGTGATCAGCAGCGTGGACCAATGTTCTATCATATATCTCCAACATGTTGTATATCAAGTGTCAGTTATTTAAAAAGATAAATTTTGTCAATTGTAAAGCCTATTAATTTGGGATACAACAAGGAAATTTATATCAGTAACCATGCAGATAATGTTTGCTCGAGAGCTTCCCCCATTTACACAGTGTCTGCATTCTACTGATGGTATTAACTTGTTAAGTGTTGGATTTTAAAGGTCTCACAAATTCCTTTTGCTGTGTGGAAGTTGCCATAATGTTGTCCGTCATTGTCTGCATGACTGTTGAGCTCTGTTGGACCAAACACACAAGATGACCATTATGTGTGTTGCTGGGTAATACATAACTTGTGGAGCGTCCAGTGTGTTGTCCTGTTACCTTCCAGTGCCTGTGTGTATGAATGGGAGGTTTGTCATCATTGTCCTATCTCAGGCAGTCCTTTACCTTTTGTGCATAATCCTCTGTATTATTTACCAGTTTTATTTATCACGTTTATTTTTATTTTGATACTTTGTCATGTTCAATTTTTCTTTCTCATGTTCCATTTTTCTTTCTCCTATATATCTGGTCTAACTGAATGCTGGAAGAATGGCAGGGTCTGACAGAAAATATGAGGGGTGGAGGTGAGTTTTAGAAAGGGGAGACCAATCTTGCTGTCTTGAAGGGGGCCGATCAGTTCATGTTTTCCTTCTCAGTGGATGTTGTGGAACACTGACATTAATAGCAACGGTCAACATTTAAACCATTAGTCATGTAAATAATTTGGATCTTCAAAGCTGTCAATTTTCTATATATTCAGTCAAATCAGCTAAAAATGATTCCAAGATATGATTTCAGGCAAGCCTAAATTCTGTTTTGCATGCACTGTGTTAACCGCCCCCATGGGCTCTGACCTCTTGTTGTCAAGAAAAGGGTTTATCGCATATGATATTTCATTAGAGGGTATGTAAACCACATGATAATGTTTCATACTACATGGTAGATGTCATTCATGTTGGTATTGATAGTTTAGACCAGACTCTGGTGTTGTCAACAGGAGGGTGAAACTGCCACTCCATCAGTGCCTGTTTGCAATGCTGAGCAACTTCTATCGCACTCAGAGCTTTTGTCTCACTTCACTGAAAGCTATTGACATGAGAGTGAAGACAGTGATATGTTTTTAACATAGTTTTGTGATATGTATTATTCTTGTTGCTTCTTATTTATACAAAATTGAATAAAAACTGGTACTTGTGAAATGGTGTTATGGTGTTTCTTTCTGCCAGGCATTAGCAGACAGAGGTTGTCATGGTTATGGAACGTTAACCATTGCTCGGGATGTCAAGTGTTTGTGTCGCTTGCTGAGACATATTTTTGCTCAGACATATTTTGTCCGGATTGTCGTGAAATACAGCTGATGTATTGTTGGTGTCATGTACAGCCTCACTCCTCCTCTGAATGCAAGTGAGAATTCTGCAGTTCTGGGATACCCTGATATTCATTTATTGGGTAATGGACCTTCTGTTTTGATTTAAGGAAGGCTGAGGTAAATCTGTATTCAGGAAGCCCGTTATGTTAAAATGATTTGTTGGTTTACCTGGTCTTATGCAAGCCACGCATATATTTAGAAGGGACCAGTTGGGTTGGACGGTCAGCCACCTTTCTATTGGTTAATGCATTTAACTCACGTCCCAAATTCCTGGGTTGTTGTTGTCGATCACTGGATCTTTTTTTCCATACTTGATTATGTTCAGACCGTCATTCTATAGATGGAACAGTGCATGTCATTTGTACGCTGTTGTCAATGCAGCAGCACTGATATATATAGCTAAGGGTAGACCTGAAAATAAAAGGGGTCAGCCGTGATAACAGGAACTGGAGTTATTGTATTCCTGAATGTACTGGGCTGTGAGCTGTTGCAGTATTTAGGTTGTTACCTTGAACATGTTCAGCATCTTTGAAACCACTTGACCATTTGAATACTTGACCAATAAAGTTAAATTGGTTCTGGGAAGTTTAGAAATGAACATTTCTTTTAGAAATGTGAAATATAACGATATTACAAATGTAACGTTAACTCAGACGTAACGCCAGCTCCCAGTATCTAATACGAGGGGACTTCAAAACTACAAAAGTTAACCAGAAATCGGCATGTACAGAACTACAGGACACTACGAAATCATTATTCTCTGAAACTGTTTTATGATAAATGAAAGGCATTACAATAAGCCAGATTAGTAACATGACCTTTAGTTAATGGAAGTGTATTCACGAATGTTTCTAATACTGTTCGATTAGCTATTGGTTGTATTAAAAGAGGGCTGTCTGTGTTTTTGAACCCGGAATAGTACCCGTTAGAAGCGGTTGGGAGTATTATTTTCAGACAAGTGTCCAGTCAGGGTGTGGATAAGATGTAGTCAGGTCACAAAACGGTCGCCTCCTGGTCACTCTTATATAGCCATTATTCAGAAACTGTTCGGTCCCACAACGTGTCAAACGATGAAGCCCTGTGTGTTTCAACTGTAGCGCTAACTTACTGCAATCACTTGGACCCGGACAACCCTTGATATTTTAATGGAACTTCAGTCATTTGCAGTCACTATAAATCACTACAAAGAAACAAATCCTCTTCTCTCATATGGCATTTAAACAAATAATTCTACAATGATATTTAGAAAAGTTATTGCTCCAAGTGTGTACCGTGTCTCTTAACCACAACGATATACACACCCAGTCACCAGTAAGCGGCTTCGTGTGATGGCTGCTTTTGACCGATAAATAACGTTTTGTGAGGAATTGTACATATACGTTTTGAAAAAACGGCAACATTGGTTTTATGTCCCTTCTTTTGAACGTATCGACTTGAAATGTGATAAGCAGTAAGCATGTACTATGCTGGATACTATGTAACGTGTTGTTTGGACATATTTTGATTTTTACCCAGTTCAGAAACACCTCCAACTCTTAATCCATCTATAAAATCTATTATACAATGATATGAAATAGATATGAAACGGTTCGCTTATGTGATTATATATGTATGTTATCCCATCTACGAATGTTAATAAATGATAACAAGTATATATGGTTAGTATTTTTTATTTCTGTGAATATTTTTATGTACGATGAAGATAACTAGATCTACCATTTCTG
>VKKT01008511.1:63323-81691 GCA_008038995.1 Haliotis laevigata | reverse complement strand
TATAGGCACAACCCTGTAGAGCAGTACTATATACAGGCACAACCTTGTAGAGCAGTACTATACACAGGCACAACCCTGTAGAGCAGTATTATACACAGGTACAACCCTGTAGAGCAGTACCATACACAGGCACAACCCTGTAGAGCAGTATTATACACAGGCACAACCCTGTAGAGCAGTACTTTAAACAGGCACAACACTGTACAGCAGAACTATTTATAGGACAACCAAAGGTGCACCTCATGGCTATAGATACGAGGAATGGTTTGTGTGTGATGACTATAACAAACAAAAAATATCAAATGTAGCAAACACTTCCTTTATTCAGGTCAAAGAAATATATGTTTGTGAACAAACACTGGTCTTCCATCAGATGAGGGAAATGAAACAGTATCAAAATGTCTAATCATGGTGTTCTACATTGACACATAGAGGGAACTCCCTACTGAAATATTGGCACAAAATAACAAAGTTATCATTCAAAAAAATCTTAAAAAACTGTCACTCTAACGTTTTGAGCTGGAGCCTGAACATAGATGATATGATTGGTCAGTTTTGGTTCAGTACACGGGAAGAACATTGCTGTATTCATCTGTCAGAACCAGAATATTTTTCTGGCAAAATATAATCAAAACATTGCAGATCAGTTCAACTACACAGAAGAGATAAGTGAAAAACATGAATAAGAACATTTAACTTAATATATTCACAGGATTTTCTTCAAAGACTCTTCCACAGCTTGAGATCAGTATCCCCATGAGGCTAAAGAAACCAGGTAGAATCTCACACTAACAACTTGTCCAATTGGGAAGAAAACATTCAACATGAACAGTTCTTTTAATTGTCTGGCAATGTGGAAAACATCATTACATATTATGACAACAGAAATTGCTGAATCCATATTAGGTCTTTGAAAACAATCTCTTCCACACAGATACACATATCTTAGTTTTGGCATTCAAATAGTCCTCCTGACATATTTCCATTACTATTTAGTTGTACTTTGCCAAGTTGACTGAGCTGACTGGATAGAGGGATCAAGTGTTGCGCATATCTGAACAGACATATTGCACTGTGACACTGCACCAAGAAACCTTCCAAACAACATCTATTTATAACCCCTGACAGCTTAAGGCCTGTCTGTAAGTAATCTTGATAACCACCCTGTGAAAGACCAAAATATTTTACACACCCCTATTTTCTAGTTGATATAAAATATGATCAATACTGTTCAATCTCTGAAACAATACAAACTTGTTATATAACAATTTTATTTACCACCCACCCAACTTAATGTTTTAAGTGCCAAGAGGTCTTACAAAGGGTGAATACTGTAAAACAATGATCTTACTTAAGAAATGCATATGTATCTGGAAGTTACCTCCTGATCACTTCAAAGGTTTATCAAGAATGGAAGCTACAATCATCTTACCATGTAGAATGCTTTGTGAAAGAAAACCCTGGTCACATTACAGTGCAGAGATAGTAGTTATCATACAGTACAACCTAATGCTGCTATAGAGCACATAGTCATTGACGAATCAGAGTCCATCATCAGTCAGTATAACTGTTTTCAAAAACCTCCTGTGGGGAAATGTGTATACAAATAATAATGACCTGTCCTAAGGGTATCCAAGACTTCACAGAACATTCACAGCTCTCCCTCACCCCACTCATACCTCATTTGAGGGAACTAAGAACATTCTTCAGCTCACCCCCCNTAAACAGGCACAACACTGTACAGCAGAACTATTTATAGGACAACCAAAGGTGCACCTCATGGCTATAGATACGAGGAATGGTTTGTGTGTGATGACTATAACAAACAAAAAATATCAAATGTAGCAAACACTTCCTTTATTCAGGTCAAAGAAATATATGTTTGTGAACAAACACTGGTCTTCCATCAGATGAGGGAAATGAAACAGTATCAAAATGTCTAATCATGGTGTTCTACATTGACACATAGAGGGAACTCCCTACTGAAATATTGGCACAAAATAACAAAGTTATCATTCAAAAAAATCTTAAAAAACTGTCACTCTAACGTTTTGAGCTGGAGCCTGAACATAGATGATATGATTGGTCAGTTTTGGTTCAGTACACGGGAAGAACATTGCTGTATTCATCTGTCAGAACCAGAATATTTTTCTGGCAAAATATAATCAAAACATTGCAGATCAGTTCAACTACACAGAAGAGATAAGTGAAAAACATGAATAAGAACATTTAACTTAATATATTCACAGGATTTTCTTCAAAGACTCTTCCACAGCTTGAGATCAGTATCCCCATGAGGCTAAAGAAACCAGGTAGAATCTCACACTAACAACTTGTCCAATTGGGAAGAAAACATTCAACATGAACAGTTCTTTTAATTGTCTGGCAATGTGGAAAACATCATTACATATTATGACAACAGAAATTGCTGAATCCATATTAGGTCTTTGAAAACAATCTCTTCCACACAGATACACATATCTTAGTTTTGGCATTCAAATAGTCCTCCTGACATATTTCCATTACTATTTAGTTGTACTTTGCCAAGTTGACTGAGCTGACTGGATAGAGGGATCAAGTGTTGCGCATATCTGAACAGACATATTGCACTGTGACACTGCACCAAGAAACCTTCCAAACAACATCTATTTATAACCCCTGACAGCTTAAGGCCTGTCTGTAAGTAATCTTGATAACCACCCTGTGAAAGACCAAAATATTTTACACACCCCTATTTTCTAGTTGATATAAAATATGATCAATACTGTTCAATCTCTGAAACAATACAAACTTGTTATATAACAATTTTATTTACCACCCACCCAACTTAATGTTTTAAGTGCCAAGAGGTCTTACAAAGGGTGAATACTGTAAAACAATGATCTTACTTAAGAAATGCATATGTATCTGGAAGTTACCTCCTGATCACTTCAAAGGTTTATCAAGAATGGAAGCTACAATCATCTTACCATGTAGAATGCTTTGTGAAAGAAAACCCTGGTCACATTACAGTGCAGAGATAGTAGTTATCATACAGTACAACCTAATGCTGCTATAGAGCACATAGTCATTGACGAATCAGAGTCCATCATCAGTCAGTATAACTGTTTTCAAAAACCTCCTGTGGGGAAATGTGTATACAAATAATAATGACCTGTCCTAAGGGTATCCAAGACTTCACAGAACATTCACAGCTCTCCCTCACCCCACTCATACCTCATTTGAGGGAACTAAGAACATTCTTCAGCTCACCCCCCCACAACCCAGGCCTACAAATAACATTCTTCAGCTCACCCCCCACAACCCAGGCCTACAAAGAACATTCTTCAGCTCACCCTCCCACAACCCAGGCCTACAGAGAACATTCTTCAGCTCACCCTCCACAACCCAGGCCTACAAAGAACATTCTTCAGCTCACCCTCCCACAACCAAGGCCTACAAAGAACATTCTTCAGCTCACTCCCCCACAACCCAAACCTACAGAGAACTTTCTTCAGCTCACCCTCCCACAACCCAGGCCTACAANTCTCCCTCACCCCACTCATACCTCATTTGAGGGAACTAAGAACATTCTTCAGCTCACCCCCCACAACCCAGGCCTACAAAGAACATTCTTCAGCTCACCCCCCACAACCCAGGCCTACAGAGAACATTCTTCAGCTCACCCTCCCACAACCCAAACCTACAGAGAACATTCTTCAGCTCACCCTCCCACAACCCAGGCCTACAAAGAACATTCTTCAGCTCACCCCCTACAACCCAGGCCTACAAAGAACATTCTTCAGCTCACCCTCCCACAACCCAAACCTACAGAGAACTTTCTTCAGCTCACCCTCCCACAACCCAGGCCTACAAAGAACATTCTTCAGCTCACCCCCCACAACCAAGGCCTGCAGAGAACATTCTTCAGTTCACCCCCCACAACCCAGGCCTACAGAGAACATTCTTCAGCTCACCCTCCCACAACCCAGGCCTACAAAGAACGTTCTTCAGCTCGCCCCCCACAACCCAGGCCTACAAAGAACGTTCTTCAGCTCACCATTCCACAACCCAGTCCTACAAAGAACATTCTTCAGCTCACCCTCCCACAACTCAGCACTGCCTGGGAATGTTCTTCAGCTTCATGCCAGGACTACCTCATGGTTTGCTGACAAGGCAAATGTATAATAGCATCTACAATACAGATAATATGTAATTGCGGAAAACAAGCATGTTATTGGGGTCAATCTGCAGCCCCATACAAGCAAGCTGGTTTTAACCCTCTAAAGCCACAAATATATATACCAATATAATTCTGCCATCGATCTAAGAACAATGCCTACTGTAAATGCAAACATGAAAGTAGCATCTTAATTACCGGGTAATGAATGACAGTTATACAGAATCTATTTTTTGTCAATATAGATGTATATTTATGGATAATGCTTGCTTGTGCAAATGTCTAATTTTGGTGTGCGGATGTGATGTCATGTCCACAATGCTGGTATAATCATCATAATGCATGTGAAGATTCCCTATAAACATATAACCGATGCTGAAGTAAATACAAACATTGAATACACAAAGCATATGGCTCACATTAAACCAAAGCTAATCTGAAGACATTAAATGACAGTGAAACAAATGTAATACTTGTATAATGGATAGTTTGGATTAATAGAAGATTGGCCCAGTGGTGGATAGGGAGAGATGACCCGGTGTTCGATTGAGACAAGGAGAGACAGCCAAGTGTTGTAAAGGGCAGTTTGGAGTAAGAGTCTATTTTGAGGTAGGTTTTATGCTGTAGTTTATATGCTGTCATGCTCTTACATATACTGACTAGAAAAGACTACAGCCATTAGTGTGTCAAGTTTAAGAAAACAAGTGGTCCCCACCTAGCTGTGAAAAATATAACCCTGCAATCAGAAAAATAGAAATTGATCCATATTTGGAATGATCTCTTGCTTGTGCTTTCGATTAATGTTTGTAAGTTTTTGGGGTTAATCAGCAGTTTAGGAAGACAGTGTTTCATCGGGGAAAATAGGAAGTACACTGCACTGAAAACAACCAGGCAACAAAATGAAATATTCTACATGTAATAACACATTGTATAGTATACAGACAACATCAAGCAAAGCCTGTTTCTAACAATTTGAGTATTCATTCTACAGATGAGTCAAAGCCATCATTGTGCAGGCAGGAACAAGGGTTACAAGCTTGGCAGACTACAGACAGACACAAACTGCCCAAAGGGCATCTCAAGGGTATAAGCTGGTCATGTCTGTCGGGTCCTGTCAACAAGCTAGGCTAATTACAAAGTGTACTCTCTACATTGCACATCTTTTCAATATGGACATTAAATAACATTTCTTAAAAGTAAAATTTACATCAACTTAGAACAACATCAACCAATATTCAACCCAGTACATGTTCTAGCTATGTAATATGTATCAACACACTTGTTGCATCCTGGTGAGAATTGAGCTTATCTCCGACAACAACTTATTGGGTTGAATATTGTACGCACAAGACTAATAGCACTAGCAAAGCAATCTTTAAAACAAATATGGAATTCAGGGTGAAGGAGTAACAAATAACAAGCTAAAATATGTATAAGAAACCAAACAGACAACTCTAATACTAGACCACTGGCATCTGACTTATACTGGATTTGTCTATGACTTACTGGTGCAATATTGCCAGGTATAGTACATTGCTTCCATTTCTACCTTTAACCTGCATAGTGTCAACAGTAATGCAGGGATATACATTGTATATGCACAGTACGACATCCGTTGAGCAAACTGATACAAGGGAGATAACTCAAATGTGCAAGGTGTCAGGAGGTAGGAAACATCAACCAATCTGGTGATATCAGTATTGACACGGTGAGAGGACAGACAACCATGTGACTTATAACGCTACAACAGTGTTAGATAAGCACAAGCTGTGCACATGTTTTCCCATGCTAAAAGGCTGCTGCACCATCACCTGGTGGCATTGGGAAAGGCAACTATCTACTTCTGGCATGCATAGGACCATGAAATGCAGCTGGCACCGAGAAGACATCTTTCTATTGCACATGAAAATAATGATATCACTACATGTCTATTTGCATTGTCAAAGCAGAAAGGACTGTCGTCTACATCCATGTACACATCACACAATATGACACTGTACACACCCAGAAACATGTCTACCACACACACCTTTACAACTAACACACCACACAATAACATACTGTACGTCCATGTACACATCACACAATATGACACTGTACAGACCAACACACCATGACTCACAGTATTACACTTTACACACACCTACACATGTATCTGTAAATCCACAGACGTAACAGTCATCCACTTGTAGGCTCAAGGAGCATGCTCTCACACTGCATGGAAAACAAAATGTGTGTCTGAGCATTGAGTTCATTTTGCTGAGATGCAAGGTAGTGGAAGAAGTACACATACAGCAACTCACTGGGATCGATCTCACAAGACTCACGTTACCCACAGAGAAGGTGACATAGGATTTCTTTCAGAAATATCACAGAAACACACTGTATCTTTGGCTAAAAGGAAAAACAGTCATAGTAGCAAAAACATATGCACAGGCTCAGGATACACCTGATTGTGGGAAGGACCACATAGCTGTGCAATGTTCCACATCCTTCACACCACCCCTGGATGAACACTACTGCAAACTTCCCTTGTTAAATCAGGGTAATGTGGCTCAACAAATCCACATATTTCACAGCAAGCTCCAGGACTCAGCTAGCAATGGAATTAATTCACATAAGAACAAGTTCAATCAACTTTCAAAACAACCTGGAAACGGCCACAAATGGCAGCAAATGTGAATGTTTTACACTATATTACATGAAGCATGACTAGGAAGGTGGTTATGGAAACATCAGTGACAGAAGATGAATTGTCSATYCCYRGGGAGGTGTGAAGCATGGCGTGTGGAACAACACTGCAGTGTGTAATGGGAATACTGACAGTTGAATATACAGACACAGAGCCAAGTAGGTGGGGTGGGCTCAGTTGGTGGGATGGGATACAGGTATAGCGGACATTTGTCGGTAAAAAGAATAATACCAAGGTACTCCAAAACAGACAAAGTATTTGAAAATAAGTGCAAGAAGGAAGCGTGTACTTGTTTTATAAATCTAAAAAACGTTCCTGTTTACGGGTCCAAATTTGGTTTAAAAATAAATGTATATGGTTTCATGCTGATCGGTCTAACAGGAAGAAATCTTTACTTTTAGGTTCACACCTATTAACCTAGTCAAAGGTCGGCCTGAGTATTACCAACTGTTGTGCAGAAAAAGCACAGTTACACAACAGGAAGCATTTTAATTTAAACTCATTGCATCTTTGCAGCTACAGTTTGCTGAGTAAGGGTAAGATGCTATTCAGGCACTCAGTGATGCTATATATAAAGTGTCTCACTTACACTCACAATAATCAACTGTCAACACCCAACTCAGGAAATCCTGTTCCTCTTTTGATTTCACAGAATAGAAGTCACCATGTAACCACAGCGTACTTGTGTCAATGATAACAGCATCCAGAGGGCTAGTGGAATTTCGGGGTTTTATGGGTACTGTAATTTTTTCTGTAAAGCCCTTTTTGTAAACACAATCATCTCAGCCCTCCAGCAATCCTGAGTCTACGTTAGTAGGTGAGTTATGATCAGCTTAGTGCTATGACTGCTTTGGGGAACATGGTGCAGGCTAGTATAATCACAAGCTTTTGGCCAAAATGTAAATGTTCCTAAGAAATTAATACTGACACAGGCTACAACTGTAACCTCAGACAAAAGAAAAAACACTGATCTACACGTAACAAAATATTCCTGTAGCAACTGTCAGATCCAAAAGCAACAGAATACCTCTCTCAATGGTCCAAATGCTATAGATATTTCTGTCAATGGTCCAAAAGCTACAGATATCTGTCAATGGTCCAAATGCTACAGATATCTCTGTCAATGGTCCAAAAGCTACAGATATCTCTGTCAATGGTCCAAAAGCTACAGATATCTCTGTCAATGGTCCAAAAGCTACAGATATCTCTGTCAATGGTCCAAAAGCTACAGATATCTTGGTTGATGGTCCAAATGCTACAGATTTCTCTATCAATGGTCCAAAAGCTACAGATTTCCCTGTCAATGGTCCAAAAGCTACAGATATCAACAAATATCCCTGTCACACTAGTTCAAATGGTACAACATATCTAATGGTGGTTAAACTGATGGAAAGTCTTGTATCTGCAGTGAACTCCATGGCAAAGATGTCAGACTGGGGATGATGAGGCCATGCTTCTATGTGGTCATATCTTACATTATACTTCAGTTCAATCCTAACATTCAGCTGTTCTCCGGACAACTAATGCTGCACACTAGAGGTAATGATTGTGATTATTTATCACACATCAGTTAGAAAACAAGACAAACATTTATATCTTGACCCTTAAATGACCATTAGATCTTCTTTGCAGTAATTTACAAAATATAAGTACTTCATTTTGAAAGAGTATATACATGGTGATGTGCTGGAACTGTGTTGTGTCTGAATGATGAAAATTGTTCATACATGTATCTGAATCCCTGCTGAAAACATTCTAATGAAACAAATATCTGAAAAAATATTCATATGTTGGTAATTACTTATATCATGGTAAAAGTCTGACACAAAAAGACTGTCATCTTGCTCAGCATGAGTATTTAAACAGAAGCTGTTCCTGGTTTATAGAGGAACATGATGTATACTACACAAACAGAAAAACCCAGGCTGATACTTGTGCTCTGACCCTACCTTCTGCAGACCAGGAGAGAGTCCTGGTGAGGTAACATGAACAACTAAACTCTCTCAAAGGACAGACATATCTGACTTGAGTTGCAAATTGTCTTGATCAAGCTACCACACTGAAGGATGCATAACAACATAAATGACATATTTGCTCATTTAAAACTTTCTTTAAGGTTTAAAAAGTTTATAAAAAGCGTACTACAGAAGACTATTTATCATCATAACCCAAAAAGGTATTCAGCTATTAGTGCTGGCTAGTAAAACAAGAAAATACATCAGTCTGGCCTCATGAAGACTTCCAAGGGTTCCACCATATCACTATAAAACATTAATTTTGGCAAACGGATCTGTCACTCAGCAAAACCCATTTGACCTGAGTCATAATTCAACTCACATCATACATATGCCAACAAGTTCAATAACCTGTACACTGGACACAAACACCCTTCTACAGAAAACATCAGTATGGACACACTGTTATACAATCGTCCACTGAATACACTGGAACGGACACCCTGTCATGCATCAGCCTATTGTATATACTGGCACGGACACCCTGTCATGCATCAGCCTATTGCATACACTGGCACGGACGGCCTGTCATGCATCAGTCTATTAGAGATGCCGACGACATCCCATCATGCATCAGTCTATTAGAGATGCCGANGACATCCCATCATGCATCAGTCTATTAGAGATGCCGACGACATCCCATCATGCATCAGTCTATGAGAGATGCCAACGACATCCCATCATGCATCAGTCTATTGCATACACTGGCCTACTGGCACAGATAACCTATTGCTAATACTGTCAAGTCTATCACACACGAGCTGTGTAAGATTAACCTTGTAAGGTCTTGTACACGTAGTTTCCATCCGTCATTGTACAGTAACAAAACATCTAAATGACTGCAAGTATCTCACAGTAACATCAATTAACTACCAGGTCTTTGAGCAACATCTAGAAGTTGGATAGGCAACAGACAATGGTATACATGGCAACTCAATTAGTTTTCTAACAATCCTGTTTTCGGGGTGATATCATTGTCAGTAGTTCATGGTTCTGTTTACACTACATTTAGCCATCACCTGGTTTAGTAAGGATTGTATCTATTAAGTCAAGCAGTGAAGCAAGGTTGTTTATAGCTGAATTCTAAATGAGCATTACTCTGTGCCTGATCCTTGTGTCAACCCTACTGCCTCATAATGATGCAAAGTGGCACATTTTGCATGAGAAATAGTGCCATTTTTGAGATGTGATCTGATTGCTCATCAGTCTGAGCAATCGTTGAATCTCATTAACTTGTGGCAGACATTTGCATGATTTGTCTGTTAGAAACACCAACTGCTTGATTAATGAATTAAAAATAACAAATCCATTGCAAAACAGACAAAAGTATACACAGGTGAGGAAGGAACACAGTGTGTAGACACCTGTGACATACTGACGGTGATGTGGCTGTACCACTGACAATGTCATGCTATGTTCAGGAAGCTGACATACATGATACTATTGTCATTGCAAACAACTACTAAGCTAACAATGTAACTAGCCTGGGAAACGGTGTATGAGATGATCACAAAAACATAGCCAACACTTCCTGTTGGAAACTAAGTTCACCAAACAATTCTGAAAAAAAAATATTACAAAATAACAATAAAAATTACAGAGTCCATCTGACTTTTTGAGAGTTGATCGTTTTGGCCGGAAGCAAATGTTGAGCTTCAATGATATGCTGAATAAATTAAAACAATATTTACAAAATGTACACAACACTTATGGATGATCTTCGACAGAGTTATCTCCCTTACTCCTCTTTCAAGTTTCCATTTGCGAATTGAGTGGTATATGACGCAGAAATTGTCCGTTTCTCCCGTTTGAAGGCTGCCATCAATCTGGCAATTATTTCCCTGCGAAGTGTGGCTGTAAACTTTGTGAACAAGCAGAGTGCAGTGGTGACAGCGAAGATGACGTTGTACAGGAAGATGATGTAGAAGTTGCCCAGCCAGTCCATGCTGCCAAAGCTTCCAATCAAGTCAAAGTTAGTGATACCTGAAAACCATTAGTTTCACACATTGTCTTGTTCATCTACCATTTCACATGCACAAGCAAGTTTAGTTCATTCTGCAATGAATAGTAATAGTATTACAATGTGGCATTCAAGATAAATGGAAAAATAGTCACCCGATTGTTTGTTTGCTGTTAACTCTGAATTCAGCAATCATCCGACTATATACATAAGGTAGAATATAAATATTTAAATCTTGACCAGATAAATGTGATACATTGATTAACCAAGTCACAACCAGCACAGAATGCTTGGGACAAACTCTAAGTGTGAGGTCATACTATATCTTGTCCCACCAGAGATAAAAGTAGTCACCTCCAAATATTGATTCAATATGCATGATCATTCCCCAGGACCCCTGATACTTACCAAGTGTTTTTGACAAAATGGGAAGAGCTGAGCTGAGAACAAGGAGGACGATACAGTTTGCAATGACCTTCACCATTGGTGTGTCCTTCACCTTAGGTTGCAGTCGACAAAAAAATGGCAAACTGTAAAAACCAACAACTGATGCAGACATTAAGTATCTGAGACAAGTTAAGGAACAAATTTTCAACTTGAAAAATATGAAGAATGTTTGATCCAAGGTTTTCAGTGAAACATCAGGACTTCCACATATACATGGAAAATGCATGCACTAATGGTAACCCATGAACGTGAAATCAATGTGGCATACTGCAGATTCGACTGTAACATTAACATATAATTGTGATATGGCTCGGAGCTACTTGGCAATCATGCAGACTGGAGGTATTTCTCAGTGCATTATTCATTATTGGAGACCAATCATTGGTCTATGTTGAGGAATATACATTTGCATAAATACACAGAGATATGATTATGTAGAAACTAGTGGGAAGCATTTGATGAATATCACAAAATGTAATGAACATGTTTCAAGGCAAGGATACAAAATAAAAACAATTTCTAAAAAGGCTCCAATCGTTCCAAATGTTGAGAGAGATGCCAATCCAAGCACGGTATCCTGAAATGGATAAGATTATGGTTGTGAATAAATGGGGTTGTGGTGGACATATCAGAATTACATCATTGCAGTTTGTGAGACCTGTGACTGGCAGTAGGAACACCACTCCAACTCACATTGGCACCATGAGACACCATCAGCCAGGTTACCATGGTTACAGATGGTCTGGTTATCACCCAGAGCAAACCTTATGACAACCCATCCTCTTGTTCAGTCATAAATCAAGCATGGGGTACATAATGCTATTTACCCTAACCCTTGACAAGGTACATAAATGTCTTGTATGTGAATAATTACCAATTATTATCATAAATAGTTATCTCATCAGAGACAGAAATTAAACAAGAACATCTGCAAGACTGAACGACTTTAAAATCTACCACTACTTCCGATATCTATACTTTTTTTACAATCTGTATTGAGCTTGAGTGTAAATGCTAGTTTGTGTCCCTGCCTACAATATGATATACCATTTCACTACTTCACATGGCCATCATATTTCCTGTGAGGACCCACACAATTAAGCACAGCCTGTCCCCGGACCCTTAGTTTTGAAGGTCAAGGTGAAACTGACAGCCATGAGGTGTACACTGGTGTACACCTTTCTTAAAATATGTACCACTGACATGACAGACACACATACAATGTTCATTTCATGACACTATCCCAATCCCAATCCTACACTTCTTTTGTATTTCAACTTTGCAATGAAAACAATCAGAGGATACTGGAACAATTGAGTCTTACCTTGGCCCCAATAGGTAGTGCTTTGATCCCAACTAACAATAACATTGTGTTGTGTGCAACGATTAAAATACTTAATACCTGAAACAGAAGGAAACAAGTGTAAGACTGGCAAAGGTAAACAATAAAACTTGACATGAAACTACACATTTGTATACCTGTCTAAACTACATGTGATTCATTCATTCTTGAATGTTTTAAAATAGGATGCCAAGATCCCTAAATACTTTTTTGCTGAAATATACTCTTTATCAAATTATTCATTTAAAACAATAGGTGTCATTGCAAAAGTTCAACCACAAGGTCTAATATTGTAACTGTATACCACTGATTCTGTTATGATTCAGTAGCTGTTCCTAACAATAATCTAAACGATGTTTAGTTGACAGGAATGTATTTGTATGTAATTTAAGCAGTGATGAGGAAGATTTGATATTTTCATGCTTTTGGAGTCATGTATAATCTGGAATTTTTGTGAAAGGCTACAGATTAATCCAACATGGTATGGAACTTTCTGGAAGGTATTTAGAATAAATAAGTGGCCCAGAGCATGCCTCTCTCATCTCACAATACATTTTGGCCAGTAATTTGCATGGTTTTGTAACCCTATTTAATTATATAATACAATTATTAATTATATAACATTTCTGTGTTATTTATTGGGTACACACTGAATCATTTTGTGTATACATTTCTGGGTTAACTTCTTGTTTCAATTTTGAAGTTGACAGGTAACAAAATATACAAAAAATGATTTGTCACTTTTCAAAACAAGTGATTGCTATTGTCCTTCCAAATGTGAAATATATGGTCATTGAAAACTAAACATGGAACAATTCACTGAATGGAAAACCATCATGGATGGAACAGGTAGTAAAACCTAGATTATTTTCTTATGTTAAACTTTGCAAAAACAGTTAACTTTGGAGATGACCCTTGGTGTTGAGACAAAGACACCGTGACTTCATTCTGAATGTCATTGCTGACTAATATAGTAACTGAAAGATATTATTTCTTATAAATAAGGAAATGTACAAATCAACATATGCATGACCAATGGTATCCTACAAGATCACATCTGGCAACATTTATGACATATTATAGACCAAATTAGTCGATCCACAGGGGTTGAGGTGGCGGCGATGAGGACGAGAGTACTGACTGTGAGTGTGAGCAGGAGCAGCATCACCAGGGGGTACACGAGGTTCCTCCGCAGCGACGACACCTGCTGCCGCTTCTCTGCAACATCAACAAACAACACTGTCAACACTTTACCTTACTGGCTATATCAGTTTACAGAATGCAACGATTTAACAATTATAGCTCAGTATTGGTACAAATACTGTATCGCTGTCGGCAGCCAGTAAATATCTGAGCCAAGCTGTTTGTCTGGCATTCTAGAAGTTGGTGAGTAAATAAGACAACGTACAAAGTGATGATAAACTGCACCAGACGAGGCAGTGGTTGATGTCAATGCCGTCAGGGTACAAAACCGTACAATGAAAGTGGAAGCTCAGTGTAGCATACATACCTAGTTTCTGTCTCTCTATCTGTGTATCCTGCAACCTCTGGTGGAGACTGTCACCATTAGCATGACCATTAGAGACAGGGCTGCTACCTACACACAACATCATCACATCACCACAACGGCAAAGTATCATTCTCAACAGCATTCAACAGCTACAAGGTAGCTAAAGCCCTACCAAGGGCAATCTGTTACGGGTTATAGCATTGCAGGAAGTACTAACCCTTTGCTGACAAGAAAACAAGACACAGTGCTGACCCGTTGATTGAATCTGTGACCCTCAAGCTGCCTTTATCTTCAGTTATTCTAATGATGTAATGATACGAAGCCACATCACTTGTAAACAAGAATATAATGTAACAACTGCAACCAGTGTCAAGGGGCCTAATCATGTCAATATTTCCATAATTTCCTTGATATCACTGCCCATACTGATACAGAGTTACCATATATTAGCCGGATCTAATAATGCCAATTGTTTGAGCTACAGTTTTATACGAATCATATTCTGAGATGTGAGCTGTGAATTCTTGACCTGTGAAATAAAGTCAGCTATACCATAATGTGAAGTGTTATAAAGAATAGTAGTTTCAGCAGGAACCATTATACTTACAGCATGAGGATGCTTGATATCGCTACACACTACACGTGCCATATTTATGCCGTATTTATGAGTAATCTTATGTTTGACTGGAGATGAGCTAAAAATCAAATCTGCAATAAGTGATACTGCGAACTGAAAACCCACAGACAGGCCTGATGGGATGCTACACCTTATTGTTTACACCTAACATATATGTTATGAACTTAAAAATACAACACCAAACTCTGTAGATGATCGTCAAGTAGGCCTGCTCAGTGTGTAATTATCCATAACCCCATGCAGAAACAAGTATGTTATATATGTAACTTTTCATATTAATTTGCTTCCATTTAATCACATGACAAGAAACATTCCACAATTGCATTGTGGGGCCAAGTTTACAAATGTACTCATAGAAGATGTTCTGTGTCACTGGTAATTGTGAGTTGGGGCATGTCCTGTTCTGAAAGTTGCAAACTTTTCACCACTAAATTCAGCATGCTGCAGGAAATGCCAGCCATGGAATGGTATGCTTGCCAATTATGTTGCTCAACCCAATACAGTAACTGATGTGAATCAACAGCATAGGACATAATAAGGCATCATCACAGGATGAACATGTCCGAGGTAAAGCAACAGCATAACTTAAAGTTTGATCATGTCCGTCTCAACAGACAGTTACAATTCCTTGAGCACCACCACCAGCACTGTACTGCTGTCATAGGTATGTACATCAGAATATGTGTGGGATAACTCCATGGCATGAAAGATGGTTCAATCATCAAGCCATATTTGATCTTTTAGGTAAGCATCTTCGAATGGTGTATTAACAACAATATTTAAACAATTGGCTCTAGATATATGAATACTTACTGTGGTGATAGTTCTGAGATTTGATTTTCCGGAGAAGATTTTCCTCTTCAAGAGTAACGGTGTGAAGTTCGACTTCAATGTTACGTAAAAACTGAAATGAAAGAAGAGGCACAAGCATGATAGATGTCTACATAGTCCAGGAAACAATAACAATTGTGCCTTGCAACCTGCTATCACACATGCAAAAACTGGTGGTTGTCATTTGAGCAAGTGAGTGAGTTTATGAGTCCACATGATAAACGTATATGCTCATTGTGTGTGCATCCGTATCAGAATTAAATCTCTTTTTCTCTGAAAGACAAGGCAACACGACTTCCTCCATTCAGACTTGGTACATACCTTAGGTTTGACAATCAGCTGGCCCATTACTGTAAACATCCGAGATATGCCCACAGGAGTACACACTGCCAATGTGGAAAACATGCTTACATTAATCATAGACCTTCACATTATGACATTTAGTTAAACATGATGTTCGGCAACAGGGAACACATGCTTACATCAACACACAGCCATTCAGTTACACATGATGTTATTCAGTCCAGCAAAAATCAACACATGCTTACATCAACACACAGCCATTCAGTTACACATGATGTCACACAGCCATTCAGTTACACATGATGTTATTCGGTCTAGCAAGAATCAACACATGCTCACATCAACACAGTTATTCAGTTACACATGATGTCACACAGCCATTCAGTTACACATGATGTTATTCAGTCCAGCAAGAATCAACACATGCTTACATCAACACAGCTATTCAGTTACACATGTTATTCAGTCCAGCAAGTGAGTGTGAGTTTAGTTTTACGCCGCTTTTAGTAATATTCAAGCAATATCACGGCGGGGACACCAGAAATGGGATTCACATATTGTACCCATGTGGGGAATCGAACCCGGGTCTTCGGCGTGACGAGCGAAGGCTTTAACCACTAGGCTACCCCACCGCCCCTAGTCAAGCAAGAACAAACACATGCTTGCATAGACCTCTGCCGCCATATAGCTGGAATATTGCTGAGTGTGGTGTAAAATTAAACTCACTCACTACATAGACCTCCTATTCTCAAGCACGACGTTAAACCCAATTCCACCACATAGACCTCCACATAATAACATTCAGTTACACATGATGTTATATAGTCCGGCAACAGAGACCTCATGCTCACATCAACACACAGTCATTCAGTTACACATGTCATAAAGTCCAACCAGAACAAACACATGCTTACATAGACCTCCACGTAATAACATTCAGTTACACATGATGTTATATAATCTGTCAAAACAATGAACACACACTTGTATCCAACACACTCATACAGTTACACATGATGTTGGTTTGCCCACCAATGTATCTCATCACACTGCCACATACCCAGGAATTAACACTGTTTTAAGTTGGAGCTGGAAATACAGGTACAGACCAACCACTTCAAGATTAGTGCTATGGTTCAGGTTATGTGGATGTAGTGGTGGGCATATCCAGATGAAGAATACCACCACTAGATCTGATTGAAACATCAAGTAACTACAAGAAGACAAAGTCATCAATATCCCCTGTAATGGTAAAATACTCTTCATGAATATGTCAACTAGTTACGACTATGTCAAATGTACAGTTTGAGGTACCTCAGTAATGATAATACTGGAAATAATGGAAAGGTACTGTTGATTTATGTCATTAGGTCCTTGGATACCCACAAAGTGGCAAGAGAGAACTGAAGTGTTTTTACGTTCGCTCCGGAAAAGAGCACCAACAAGTTTAGTTGAAGTCAAAGTTGTTGCCATGGAAACACAAAAAATATTTTATTCAGAAATCCAAAACTACCAAAAGGCAACAGTTCAACACCAGACCTATGTGCAAAGTTTGGTGAGGAAATATTTAAGTTCTGCTCTCAAAGACAAATTTGCACAGATGGACGCACAGACGGAGTCTAAAATAATACCCCCCGCAAAACACGTTGCCGGGATATAAGGGGGGATAATAACATATAGTCAAAGGTAGTCATGTCTATTGCACATAACTATTATCGCACATGCTCAGTTGCCTTAAGCCTGAATGGTAGGGATATCAAAGTGTGACTGAAAAAGAAACGACTGCCTGACATCCTGAACTTAGAGTGTATTACTTGCCAGAATAAAAGACATCTGTAGTATGTGGCATGCAATCTACAGTTATTATTAATTTCTAATACTATACCTTTTTTATCACCCAGGACTGGATATATAGTTTTTTGTGCCCTTTCTCAATTTGTATGCATATGTGACGCAATATTTTGTCTGGTAAAACCCTGAAATATCAAATACCGCGTTATTAGCAAATCTAACATCTGGCTTGAATCTAACCCAGGGATAACAGACACTATCGCCGACACTTGACCTGTTGTCAGTATTCCTTCTTTCACTTACAGAACTTTTTAATATCTCCTTGAAAGACTTCTCCTTTGATTAAAGTTAAACTACCACACTATTTATAAGCCATTACAAAATTACAATGTATAGTTACTTTTCTGCTACAGGTAAGTACTGTATATCTGCAACTGGCAACATATTTGTACAGCGCATATGTTTGCGCAGTTATTCATACCGTGCATATGATGTACAGCTTGCCATGGCAATCACGCCAAGCACCTGGGTGTGGATACAGATGTTATCTCTGATGTGGAGGGAGTGACTTGGGTCATGACAGATAACACTTCTTCATCATAAAGCAGAGTTACAGTTACATGACCGTGTTGTGAACTGAACTTGACATGAACACGTACAGCCTGACACAATGTCAACACA
>VKKT01008503.1:29365-40785 GCA_008038995.1 Haliotis laevigata | reverse complement strand
GTAGGCCCACACCGATTCACCAGAACAAGAAATGAACTTCCGTAACATATTCCTGAAAGAACCATTCATATTTGTTGTACTAGCATGTGATATAGATAAAATTATGTTAAGGTTTTTAGTGGTGAAGGTTAAGCAGAGGCGGGAATTGCAACTGAACACACTCACGCTTCGAAAAATGCCAAATTCGTTTTGCCTGCGGCTAACCCAGTTTACTGAATCGTGACGGCCATTAAGTAAATGATATGTATGAAGAACATATAGTAGAGATAAAGTAAGGATGATGATGATGATGATGATGATGATGATAAAGATGATCAAAGTTGCAATATGGAAGACCCCAGCAAGGCCTAAAAAACGTGTCACGGTGTATATGTGTGCACGATTTCTAAACCTGACACGCCAGTGACTGATTTGGAATTGTACCATGTGTTCCAGTGAGTTTTGTGGTTTGTTTCGCAGGTGAACACTGTCTTGTCTTTGAGTGTGTTTGTGACGGGTGATACCAGTGGGGAGGAGTACGGTCATCCACATGCAAAAAACAAGGCATCATTACGATGTGGCAGTAAATACTTAAGCACATGCTCATGAAATGACAGAAAGCATTCAATGGACTCTATTTTCACCAGATATGTCTTATCACGGTGGAACAGAAATGATCAAAATCCACAAACATACAGTGCTGTCATTATTGTACAGACATAATCTCAGATGCCGGCTGTGTGGACGAGAGGGCGGAAGGAGCTGTTACCACTGTGTGATCCATCTAAGTGTATAATGTAGTTTTTTTCTGGTGAAAACAAACTGTAACTGTGGCAAAAATGCAAATTGAATTTACTCTAAAAATCGAAATATTCTGACACATGTTTTTGAAAGCCTGCTTTTTCAAATAGGGATTCCTATGAATATTGAAATGTTGTTGTCGCAGTTATTTTTCTTTACAATTATGACACTTTTTTCTTCCAAAACACAAGATCCGCAAGGTCGGTATGTCAAGACAGAAGCACACAACACGTAAATTAGAACACTGTGAACTGACACGTCCAAGGACACGTTATACTGCGATTCAAGCACGGGATGACTTCACTTCTGTGATGTAGCTCATTATGGCGATGACTGGTATTGTAACACATGGCGATTTCACCTTCAGTTGGAGCCTTTTGATCCATCTACATCTCGTGCCATTATATTCATAATTGATCCTAAATGCTCCATCGTTAACGACATTAATGTGGGAAACACGAGTCACGTGCCTCAGGCTGTTCTTCAAAACGGACGTGCAGCAAAGAAACATTGACATTTACGTCGTATTGGCGTTTACCCTTGATCCGTTTCGCTGATTTGGCCTGAAATACGCTCCCATTCCAAATGAGCAAATGAGACTGTGGGATATGGCCAAACGTGTAACCACGTTTGCTGTTTGTTTTTCAATCTGCTCTTATTATTTTTCAGATCTACAGTGATATTTTCAAATACTGTACCAACTTCATCGTTTACACAAATAATCATGACTTGTTTTTTGTTGATTATATCTTGGTCACTGCGGCTCTGGTATTCGAGTGAATGCCTACATGGATTGGCTTAAATGCTTATTTGAACAGTCCCTCTGTTATTCCGAGGCCTGGCATGGGCAAGGCTAAGGTAATCCAGATCCTTGGTCTTCAACCCAGTGAACCCACCAGCATCACTATTGCGACCAAAGATCGGCCTTATCACTAATAATGGATTCGAACCAGGGAACTGTGAACACAGACTCAATTTGAACCAGGTGGTAGCGAGAGTATTGACACATAGCCATAAAACGTCTATCGACGACAAGGGAATCATCGGCGATGTATGTTATGTCAACGAAAAGCAATTATCGCAAGTTTGAATATGAACTATGTTTCATTCTATGGAGGCCAGTTTTTCCCTGTTTACTATTAGATAGCCCGTTATTTGTCGCCCTCTAAGATCCAGGCATTCAGAGCACTAAAATAGCGGAATACATCTGGGAAATACTCATTTAGAACTCCCTGAGATTGATCTCATAAAATGTATTGTCATAATAATTTGTCCTTGTTCAATAAAACTGTTAAACCTCTGCACCTCAGTGAGCAGTCTCACAGCCTCATTTTCAAAGCGCCAGTTCGATGAAAATATCAAGACAACGACGTCAGTTCTGTTTCATGTATGTGCCATTGTTTGAAACTAGCCCGGATTCACTGTCATTAATACCGTGTAGAATGAAGAATGTGGTCAGCTGTAATTTTTATCTGGCGCGTTCGAGTTAGCGTTGAGAAGGTTTCCATGCGGAATAACGTCAATGCATCGAAACAGCCCCTTCAAAAAATTATTTCCCGTAGACAGGATTACCATATTTGCTCCCTGACGTCTAATGCACTAACACTGTATGTTCAGATGTGATGATGTTTGTTGAGAAAAATGACCATGTTATCTTTGACTCAAACATTGTTTATCTAGCACAATTATTTTCGATAAGATCAACACCATGGTTTCAGTTTTCAGTTAATTTTATATAATCAAATGAAAACAATCGTGAACTGAGAGATGGACATAATTCATTAGCGATCACGTTTGCTTCAATAGCACGAGGATCCCATTGCCTCCATGTGAACGCCTGGCTGCCAGGGGTTCTCCAGCGGCACCGATTTGTCTGACGCATTTGAAACTGATCACAGCAGCATTGTGAGGAAAGCCTGACACAAGTACAATAACCGGTGATACCTGCTTCTAATCCAACGTCCTTCCACTGCATCACAGCCTCAGTGAAGTCACTCCCGCAGTGTTAGAGGACTGATCAACGAGTAGCCGAGTAATCCCATTTCAATCCCGCCACAGACAGATATCCTGGCGTAGCAGCTTGGAGCCTGTGTAGCTATGAGCCCACTCGCAAATTGTAGACATGGACATTTGACCTCATGGTGACACTTGCAACATCGTCATGTGTAGTGCTCGTTGGCGAATAGTAGGTAGTCGAATATAGCCGACCTCAGGCATATCTTAGCTAGTACAGTTTGCATGAATCTGATCGGATCCCCGGAAGACAGACGAATATAAACGAATGTAAATGACTCCATGGAGATGGTAAAGGCAGGTCCCATCGGAGACCAAGAAGACAGTAAAATATGAACGGATAAGAGCACAGTAGAAATAATAGAAGGTAAACGGATCTGAGGAGCCTTAAAGATAACTGAAGTTAAACGAATCTGCTGTCTCAAGAAACAGATCGGTTTTAATGCTTCTCAGCGACTACATACCATGCCTGGATCTGTGCCTGTCAGTATTTGTAGAGTGCATACAGAAGTAGAGCATCAGGGCATTAGTACAGAGTAGGTTAGCATGGCACATCACATAAGCGGATTTATTACCAAGAAATGATTGAAAAGTAAAAGCGCAAGTAAACACTCAAAATTGGATTGGACACAACAGACGATATATACCCCCAAAGTAAAGCATAGATGCATGTTGTGAAAAGGCGTAATTGTGTCCTAATCCGACCGTACAGTTAAGAGTGAAAAGCATCACGTTGATAGGGTAAAATGAACAAAATAAGCTTCACAGGAATACGACAACGTAGACAGGTGTGATGTGTCACATTGATGTAGGGTGGATTACTGAATTAGTGGAAGATTCTTGTACAAGGACTAAAAGTAGTGAGCAGACATATGTAACACAGACAATGTTTAAGTAGAGGTATGCAGACATAAAGCACTAACAAGATAGTAGGTGAGGACGAATATGAATTTTAATGAAAATATATTGGGGAAGTAGGGTATAATCATTGATACAGAAGATTAAACAGAGCCTAAAGTTCCTTGTCAGAATATAGCGAGGCAGCAAGTCCGTCAAGGATCAGTACTGTTACAATATACAGTAGCCAGCCGTTCATACGAGTTAGTGCGTAAGTGAGCCAGTGAGTGAGTGAGTGAGTGAATTATTCATGCATGCATGCACTGAGGAATTCCGATCAGTACTCAATCACAGCGACTCATTAACGTTACTATGACAGTCACGTAGACTGGGATGTCACAGGTGTGGCTGTGATGTAACATGCATAGGATACCATTGCGATAACCGGCAAGTTATAGATACATAGAAGCATTATGTAAATGCATGATATATAGATACGAGCCTTTTGGGCATTGCTTCTTGAAAGTGACCAACCAGAAACAAATAATAACTGGAGATGTAGTGATTAAGTGACGAATGAAACAAGATGCATTGGGTATTGTTTCACGGTCGAGGTGACGAATGAAAATATCTACCACTGGGTATTGTTCCAGGGTTGTAGTGACGAAAGTGGCAATATAGGTCATTTGATGTTGGAAATATGGGCTGGTAGGGGGAAATAATGGAGAATGGGATCTCAGGGAAATGATCAAACTTGATTCGCGAAGTTTCCATGAAAATACTGAGACTTTGCCTATTTGTCAAAAGTCATTAACCACGGGGACAGTATATCTGTGCAATTGCCAGCAGTAAACGACTTCATTGGAAGATTGATGACATTCCCCGGTCTAGCACTTATCGAAAGAAAAATTTCGTCCGATTTGTCTTGTCAAGGTAGATGGCGCGAGAATATATCTACTACAGTTGGTTACTCTAACGTCCCAACCAAGAGAACGTGCACATAGTTCCCCAAATAATCTCTCACCCATATACAACTACATTATTTCGTAACACTGTATCGACGGCAACAGTAGTTTCTAATAAATATGAAGCGCTTGACATATGATTCCTTTTCGGTTACAAATACTCTGTAGTTATCTGTACTTAATGATTGTAGGTCATGCCGGGAGTGTCAGAAGGTACACGGGTATCTAAAGGGATGTGTGAGCGAGTGGGCTATTACGTCGCTTTCTGCAATATGACCACCCTATTACGGAGAGGGATACCATTGCATTGGTTCGAATATTTTCGACAAAAAGGGAACCGAATACGGCAGGACGCACACGCACGCACGCGGGTGGACAGAAAACCTCAGCAAACTAATGACGTTGAGGATAGTCCAAGTTCAGGTCAGGTCCTGGTGAGGATACAATCCTTCTTAAAATGTATGTATGAACATTTAAACAATGTAATAGGTAATATGTATATTACTTTGCTTAGGTTTATTCCTTTTTATATATACAAATATTTGTTTTGGGCCCTTCGCCCTATGGCACATACGGAATCGTTTTTGTTGTTTTTGCAATTGACTGGGCCTGATTATTCCCTGGTGTCGACATGTTATTCGTTGTGATGTAGCTGATTCCAAGTACAAAGGAAATTTTGTTTGCGACGTTATGCGGTAAAATCATAAACTGACGTTCCAATTATTGTCATGTGAAGAAACTTCATCATTTCGCTTTATTGTAAAGAACACAAGACAATATTGCACATTGTCAGCGAAAATGCTCTTTCCTTGTGTGTCAGTACATATAGCTTGTGTCAAGCAAGACTTCTGTTTGTTTAAAAATTACAAATAACGTGATTCAGATAGGGAATTAACGCCCAGCAAAATGTTTGTTGATGAATGTTGAAATGAGTACCAATAAAGTGTTCATGAATTCAATAAAACCAAATGAAGTTGGCTTAAGCTTATTATATTTTGCCATAGCAATATTCATTTCATTTCAATAAATACAAATCACGCAATCCTTTCCTTTGATCTGTTTGTCCCAATCAGAAACCTGACCAGATTGTCAATCTGACATGCTTCGACATTTACATTTATTGGCCTGCTGACTTGGTAAAAATTGTGATATTTTCAGTGGTTCGCTTTACAGTTCATGCCATAAATACCCTGGCTTTAATTTAGTGCCTGTTCTACACAAACTTTACTCCACGCAAGGATAACAGCGCCGTGTTCTCATTGATCACAGCTGGGAGTTTCAGAAGCAGCTATCTCGTACACTTACTCCCGCTTTTTGCCGGAAAGATTTATGGAGTACGTGCGGTAAATTGAACATGGACCACATAGTTGCACGGTTTTTTCTCCATTTGTCAGTGACAGGAAGTTCAAAATGTCTGCAAAGCAATTTTTACACGATGCAGGGTAACATGTCTGGTAATTTTCAAACCTGTTAAAGATGTACATGTAATCGAAGGGATAAGGACTATGAGGTCGCTTTTCCTTATTGCCCAATAGTCAGGAACATGGCCGTCATTTACCCTGCCGCACAGTCGCGTAAATGTTCGCACAAACATACGTATTTCAGCATACATTGTTACATACATTGCTGATTGTATAATTATCATGTTGCGGGGTACCAGTTCATGTTTCTATAGTCGCTTTGTTGCGGGGTACCTGTTCAAGTTGCGTACTGTTATATAACATGACTGGATGTCATATAGTTATGTTGCGGGGTACCTGTTCATGTTGCGTTCTGTTATATTACATAACTGAATGTTACATAGTAATCATGTTGCGGGGTACCAGTTCATGTTATATAGTCGCTATGTTGCGGGTACCTGTTCATGTTGCGTACTGTTATATTATATAACGGATTGTTCAACAGCAATTTCAATCTTTAACAAGGGATTGATTTCATTGGAGTTCTTAGCACATTTACGTCAAGGTAGTTAAGATGAAAGTTATCGTAACTAAATTGCTTTCATAAGGCTTGTTGAATTTAACAATGTAACACTACGATTGTGAAATAATCGGTTCGAGTGGTACAATAACAAATCAGTGAGTGTTATTAGTATCAGTTTTATTGTAGTGTGAGTTTTATTGTAGTGTGAGTTTTGTTGTTGTGAAAACTATGAGGCAGTGCAGAAAGAACGCGAATTAACTTCAGATCGTTTAGAACTTTAGAGAACACTTTTTTGGTTATCTTAAGAAAATACTATAGTAGTTCTTTGGTTATCAAAGAGAACACAGAACAGCTTTTAGCAACTGTCCCTTTCATGCTGCCGCGCCGCTTTTATCAGTGATCAAAACGGGTATTGGACCTTGCTCTATTAGCTACCGTCATAGTCACAATCCTCCGGGCGTTTTGCGCGCATATTCAACCACTTATAAACGTCCCCGCGGTGGAACATGCATTACTGCGCATAAACGGATCAATCGATCAATAATTAAACGATCACAAAAAGTGTCAAACTGGCACATAGTAGATTCTGTTGATTTACATAATGGTTCGCCAAATTGTGCACACTGTGTACACGATATGATACTAGTCACACGATCTATTGGAGACATTTGACGTCTTTGTTCAGCGACGTTCATTAGTTCTGATATCATGCATGGAAAACACTGTATTCCACCACCGAGATTCAGTGCAATGTATTTTCGTCGCATATGTGTGTACATTAGACACGGGCCTTGAGGCAGTTTAGAGGGTCTTCAGTTCAGGTTGATCTTTCGGACTTGACACTTACCATCTTGTAGGTACCAAAACACGAGCACTGGCTTTATAAGAGTGTATTAAGTGTAAATTGATCCCTGCTGAATTGGTAGTCTGTGGTTCTCCAGTCGGAGAGTGGCGATGTCGTGCCCTATCAAGTGATCACTAGCTCCACGCCTGTATAATCAAAACAGCTGGGGTTTATCGAGCCATCGCTTTGCGAACAAACTCATTGAAGTTATCTTAACTCCAGAAATATTCTAAAGAAATTCAAGTGTCACTTTTCGAAATACCCTTAAATTTGACAATAATTGTGTAATATTATTGAGGAAGACATCATAGAAAAGAAGGCACAAATATGTCCACGTCACCGAGTGGAGTTTAAGTGCAGACATCTTCTCAGAATGCCTGCATGCTATCGTTCAGACATTGTACGTAGACGTGAACGATTCACGGAACATATTGTTCTAAATGGAATCAACTGATTATAAAGTCATCATGGCTTGTGTTAGCATATCTACACATGCAGATCTGTAAGGGTTGTTGATTCACAGGTTACATCATCTCGCGCACTATTACTGCTCCTATCAACCCGCCCGAGAGCTCAGCACATCTCATATTGAGAAGACCAACCATGACCCCTGGTACAGCCACTGAGACAATGAAAGTTGAAATCTCCTAGGTCATATATCAATCTTAAATTCAAATTTCCAACGTGTTTATCTTCCATGGAAAAGACTTATTGCCTGCCAGCAGCTTCCAGCTAATTGTCTGCAGTTACTGGTTATTAGCCCTAGTCAATGCTAAAATACCCAGGATTGGGAACACAAACGGAGCTGTTGTTTAAAAAGCATTGGTTCTCACATGTTAAATGATGAATATTACCACAGCTTGATGTAATGTACCTTTCCCAAGTCTTACCTGTGCCCACGCTTTTCTTGATCTAATATCGCTCAGTCATGGCCAATTAACCAATTCCCTTCCACTAATCTACCCACTTGAGGTCTGTACTTAGATACTTAGGTATGTGTATAAAAATAGAGAGACAAGAACTAGCCACAAACATTAATGAGAACAGGAACGCCTTGAACTTTCCAATAGTTAACTTTCCTTTTTTATGAGCAATAACACCAGGGACATATATCATTCAAACGTACAGCATTGATAGTGCAGAACCCTGACACCAGCTGGGGAATCTGTGCCTTGTCTTTTCGTGCTCCATCTGGGCACGTTCGGCTCATTTGGACAAGTTATAAATTAGGTACGAGTCATTATTTTACGGTTTATGTATGTCCAGAATATATTATGTAACGTCTCACTTTGAAGCGCTATATTTCAGTGGATTCACACATCAGGAAAACATTAAAACACGTCCCACGCTGTCTTTTACACCTTCAATTGTGCTTCAGTTTAGTAATGCGATGATCTTGGCTGTTTCATCTGACGTGCTGTTTGTTGTGGTTTCACCAGACATTGTTTTGCCTATTCAGTGCTGTTATTAAAGGAAGGGACAGGTATCTGTATCAGTTCTATACATCTGTCCATGTTGTCCCTTCTCTGTTATATTACAACCTGACGCATGGGCGACTCTGTCTGATGGCGTCTCAAGTTTCAAGTGTTGCTTCTGGTCGATCAGGATTTATTCAGCTTCTCCACAACAAATCGCAATTTGGACTTTGGAGAAGCTTAGGACGTCTTCAATGTTTCCTAGTGGCGTCTCCTCATCTGGAACAGGTTCCATGGAAACGTCTGCATATGACGTACATTTCAGTACAAGTGCCGCTGTTATTGTGCCATCAGCACTTGTGGTGACATCGTGGGACAAAGAGTTTATCAAAAGATTAATGCAATGTAATTCTGAAAGAGGAACAAGTGCTTGGAAATGTGGTGTAAAGAATCCGCATTTAATTTCATGAATTCATGTTCTTCGAGGTGTAATTTTTATGAAGGGAACCCTATCACCGTGCTTTGCTTTATTCTCAGTTTATGTGAACTCAAGCAATTCTGGTATCAGTGATCACTGTCCCGACTCATCAACAGAAAAGCCTTTCGATTTTCCGAAATCGGATACCAACCCACACTGAGCGGCTGATGGTGCAATAGAAAAAAAGACTTTGGTTACATTAGAAGTTTCACTGGCACACTTGCCTGCATGAACAACCGCGAGAAACACTGCCGCATGTGGACTGCCTATACATTCTGACATTTGTTATGTCATGCTACATGGACACAAATCATTACATCAGAAGACGCAAAGGCCGTTGAGCCAGAAAACAAGTAATAAAAATGGTCTATAAATTTGTTTGAAGTTTGAAGATTCATGCATGTTTATATGTGCGTTGCCGACGCCAACAGATATAAATCCACCAGCGGCGACAAACGACGGGGTTGTAAATGGGTCTTCCGTGTGTGCTGTTCAGTAATCCAACACGACCTGGGACTTCCAATTAGCTCACGGAGTATTCGCTATGATGAATTCTTTCCTATGCACTTTGACACTAGGAATGCCTAAAATAAACGCGAATGTATCTAACACGTCTTCATTTCCATATAGATAACTTTACAAAGTTGGTTTTGGGTCTAGACGTGTTCAATCGTGTTATTATTTGGCATATGGCGGTGTGTTATCTGTTACACATTATAAACTATGGATGTCCTGTTGTATGTAAAGACGTTCTTTAGCCAGTTCTTCCACTTCGGCAAACACGGAATACAACATTTCTTACGATAGTAATCTTATCCTTCATATTATTTTGTTCATGAGGAGTTAATGACACCCATGAATAGGGACGACCAAAGTATCACTGTCAGTAGAAGATGTGGAAATCACCCTGAATCCCAGATTTGTGTATCAGACACAAGCACTAGGGGAATCTTGATTTACTCTGAATAAACTACGAATGCCCCATGACATATGGTGAGGGGAGGAGAATGTGTTACTACATGTTTGATCATGCTTAAGTCAACTGTAAACATGAGCGTGTTGACCAGTCAGTATCTTTAGTGTTCGCTCATGTGAGTTCTATAACAGTCTATTCACGACCCAGTGAGTGAGTTGTAACGCCATTTGTAACATTATTCCAGTTATGTCATTGAGGGGAAGGATGACTGTTTCGGGCGTTTAGCATATTGGTGAAACCAGTGGGAGCGGGTATGGTGCAGAAAAATATAATCAGGGCGAACCGGGATTCGAACCAACAATCGTAGGTTCCTGGCGTTCCCAAGGGACACAGCTCTACACAGCGAAATGTGGCGCCTCAGACTACTGGTCCACCTGCGTTCCTTGCTGATGAGACAAGAATATACCACTCGTAGGTCAGCACGAATAGCAAGTTCACTTAGAGCAAGGATGTATGCTCATCCTACTTCAGGTACCAATAGGACAGACACCGTGCTTTATGTAATACTGAAAAGACCATCGACCAACACAAGCAAATCCCACACAACGAACTATTGTGGAACAACATACTGAGGTACATGGAACAGAGCACCATTATATGTCCTCAGTAAACACTAGCGCAGGATATAGGTGGCATCCGTTCAAAAGTCAGTTTTGATTGAGACAGACCTCGACAGAGACACAAGTTGAACACAGACGCTCCCTTGGCTACGCAGGACGACTGAGAAAGGATTATGGGGATTGTATGGAGCAAGGCCTGTAGAACAGATGCAACGGCCACCGGTCAGTCGGGATAACTAACGTTATATATCTTCAAGCACATGTTCGATCGACAGATCTGACAACAAAGTCCCAGGCCAAAGGAGAATGAGAAGTCCCAGGTAAAGGAAGTATGGGGAGTCACAGACCAAGGAAGTGTGAGGAGTCCCAGGTCAAAGAAGTATCGGGAGTCCCTGGCCAAGGAAGTATGGGAGCCCCNNGCCAAGGTAGTATGGGAAGTCCAAGGCCAAGGAAGTATGGGGAGTCCGAGGTCAAGGAAGTATGGGGAGTCACAGACCAAGGAAGTGTGAGGAGTCCCAGGACGAAGAAGTATGGGGAGGCCAAGGCCAAGGAAGTATGGGAACCTCACGCCAAGGAAGTATGGGAAGTCCCAGGCCAAGGAAGTATGGGGAGTCCGAGGGCAAGGAAGT
>VKKT01008503.1:10122-27952 GCA_008038995.1 Haliotis laevigata | reverse complement strand
GCCAAGGTAGTATGGGAAGTCCAAGGCCAAGGAAGTATGGGGAGTCCGAGGTCAAGGAAGTATGGGGAGTCACAGACCAAGGAAGTGTGAGGAGTCCCAGGACGAAGAAGTATGGGGAGGCCAAGGCCAAGGAAGTATGGGAACCTCACGSCAAGGAAGTATGGGAAGTCCCAGGCCAAGGAAGTATGGGGAGTCCGAGGGCAAGGAAGTATGGGGAGTCCCAGGCCAAGGAAGTATGTGGAATCTCAGGTCAAGGAAGTATGGGGAGTCCCAGGTCAAGGAAGTATGTGGAGTCCCAGGCCAAGGAAGTATGGGGAGCCACAGGCCAAGGAAGTGTGAGGAGTCCCAGGTCGAAGAAGTATGTGGAGTCCCTGGCCAAGGAAGTATGGGAAGTCCCAGGCCAAGGAAGTATGTGGAGTCCAAGGGCAAGGAAGTATGGGGAGTCCCAGGTCAAGGAAGTATGTGGAGTCTCAGGTCAAGGAAGTATGGGGAGTCCAAGGCCAAGGAAGTATCGGGAGTCCCAGGCAACGGAAGTATGGGGAGTCCAAGGCCAAGGAAGTATCGGGAGTCCCAGGCCAATGAAGTGTGAGGAGTCCCAGGTCAAGGAAGTATGTGGAGTCCCAGGCCAAGGAAATATGAGTAGTAATCAGGCCAAGGAAGTATGTGGAGTCTCAGGCCAGGGCAGTATGGGGAGTCCCAGGCCAAGGTAGTGTGAGGAGTCCCAGGCCAAGGTAGTGTGGGGAGTCCCAGGCCAAGGTAGTGTGAGGAGTCCCAGGCCAAGGTAGTGTGAGGAGTCTCAGGTCAAGGAAGTATTGGGAGTCCCAGGCCAAAGAAGTATGACAACTCCCAGACCCAAAAAGAATAAGTGTGAGGAGTCCCATGACCTGTTATCTGGCAGTAACGTCATTTGATGTCTATGGATCTGAATGAACGGGCATGGACAGATAAGTCCTCAAAGTGAAGGACACCTGTCTCCGATGACTAGTAGGGTCCACTGTGACTGACTGACAGACTGAGTTTGGTTTTACGCCGCTTTTAGCAATNTTCCAGCAACATCACGACGGAGGACACCAGAAATGGGCTGCATACATTGTACCCATGTGGGGATTTGAACCCGGGTCCTCGGTGCGGGTTCACTGTGATGGTGCCCCGACCATTACGCTCTCACCATCGAAACACACGCCGTTAATGCTCCAAGAAGTATTACGCGGAGACTAACCTCCACTCTCGTTATCTGGGTCTCAGACGTTGTCTCGACCATGTCAAGTATGGTTGAAGTGTCACCAATATCGGACATATTGAAATTACATGTGATGCGCTCACAGTTCTTACGCTAAAAGGACCTAAATCGTCGGATGCTGCGGGCTGTCAAAGTTGCATTCTGAATAGCTTTAAGACTTGCAGGGGAACCAGACAGATATGATTAACTTTCCAGCGTGATGTTACACGTGGAAATCCAGAGCGTGAGAGTTCACTGACGCTGCCAGTCTGTTCCACCCTTTCCATGAGAGACTACAAGCTGTTCCGGTGAGCACAGAAATGCCCTGCAACAACTTGCACAGTTCCGGTTTGAAACATTCCAGTTGCACGCAAGCGCACATTCTCATATAGGTGTGACTTAGCCTGGGTTGGCCATCAATAAATTTACTTTCCGCTCTTAAAACACTTAACAGATTTACTCTGTGTTTGAACTGACTCGGCTGCACGTGTGCCTCATGTACATCGGATTTCCTGCTCATGCGAGTTCAGGCAATAACTGGGATGCACGTAAAATTTCAAGTTCATTATGTATTTAAGGATTACCACAACAAAGTGTTTCTTATTGTCACTCTGGCAATTTTATTAATGTGATGTTTTAAAGAGTGCACAGGTTTTGATCTGATTGTATGTAACGCCCTGTGAATGAAGCCGCCGGGACCACTTCTGCAGAGTAGCGTCCATACATCTTATGTGCCATGATTATAGGAATCCCTCGTCGCCAAATTATGTGTCTTGGTTTGTCAGGGACATACACATGGTCAGAGGTTTCACCAAAGTCACCGTCACTCTAATATAATGTCCTCCATCAGAAAGCCGACGCTCAATGACATAACCGCAATACTGCTAACATCGGCGTTGAGCAGAGTGTACCTCAATCTTGATATTAGAGCTCCATTGTATTCCACGATCATTCTTCCAATATGCATTTCGTCATGGACATTATTATTGTTTGTATTTCAATATTATTCCTAAAACGCAGCGGTACACTGAATTAATAAAACATTCCAAGTCTGTAAGAGATTTTTAGTTTCTAGGTATATTTTTTTTGCAGACAAAAGCGGTATTCAAATATGTCAACAGACCTTATGACGTCATATATCTTGATTTGATATAGCTTGAAGGACGACAGGGATAAATTAGGAGTTTTAAAGTTGACACTCAAGATTTAGTAGTGGTTAATATTGCCCCGAGTTGTGAAACATAATACTCATAGTATACATCTTTCACTACGGCGATATGAGCGAGTCTGCCCCATCCCTCTTGCAACACCTGGTTCAGGCAGCGTGATCGGCAGCCTTGGTCATTGAAGCATATATGTCTGTATATCTAGACGCGCTCAAGCGGAGAGTGTTCTGGGCTTATTGTTGGCATGTGTGTTATACTGGCTAAGGTTAGTGTTGACGATTCATCGAAACGTCCACCCACTCTCATTGCAAACGGGAGGTGTCGGTATAAATCTTGTCCCGATAGTACTTTCCATTTTCCTTTCCTTGCGCTGTTTTGAACTGGGTCGCCCACTCATAGCCACACGAAACCTTAGCGGATCCAACGGCAAATCCGTCTTGAGGTTCATGTTGACATTAACATTCATTTCGACGTCACCATACCTATCGAGGAAGTGAGTGAGTGAGTTTAAGCCGCACTTAGCAATATTCAAGCTATATGGCGGCAGTCTGTACATAATCCAGTGATCAACAGCATGAGCATCGATCAATTGGAATACGATGACATGTGTCAACCAAGTCAGCAAGCCTCACCACTCGATCCCGTTAGTCGCGTGTTACGACAAGCATGGGTTACTGAAGATCAATTCTAACCCGCACCTTCACGGGTACTATCAAGGAATTACAGTGAACAGGGACTAATCTGAAAACATAACATGTGTTCAGCAACGACTAACCTGTGTACATCAGTTATGTTTGTTGCAACAGGTCGATTTGTAACGTGCGTATAATGTGGGTGTTTTCTAATCGTCAGGCTAGTAATTCAAATTATTCGCTACTTGAGCTCGATTTGTGTGGACTCTTCTTCCGGATCAATCGATCCTGCACTGCTGTTGTCGACCTGTGACGCCCTGGTGTCAGTGGGGAACAGTTTGGGTTATGTTGTACCTGTTTGTTTGCCTGCTCATCACAGACTGCGACTCGTTGAACATTGAGGCCTTCCCACGTGCAGGTAGACCATATAGGCTCACGACGGGAACACCAGAAATGTGCATCATCAAACCCGGGTCTTCAGCGTGACAAGCGAACACTTTCACCACAACACTACCCCACCTTGCGTCGAAGGCGCTGAATCGTCAGTTCATAAAAATATAACAAGCAATTCACACTTGTATGAAAAGCAGACATTAACAGAAATAACGGTTCACAAAGAAAAATCGACGATCCTTGACAGTGTCAAAATGTTGAATGACACCTACAAGTCAATGGTCCTACTGTGTACGGTCCGTCCAAACTATCGAATGGTCTGAAAGGCATGAACGTTCTTGTATAAGTTGTTTGTCGTCAATATTTGTCTTTGTTCTAATACTTGCTGCTAACATTTCACAATCCCTTTGTTACCTGCAGAGTATGTGTAGACCAACATGCGTCATGGTGCCAAGTAACTGTATTGGTTCCGTTAGACTCTACGAGGTACTTCGGGATGTACGTACACATACATATGCGTGTTATTACATACGTGTGTAGTTCTTTTTGTCGTAAACCTAAATATACGTTCCATTCATTTTAAACGTATATTAAAGTCCATTTGAAATATTTTGAAATGAAATAACCTTTCCTAATCCATTTGCATACCAGGGTGCGTATCAGTATCATCTGTCACTCTCCTTAAGGTATGTATGTCTATATGTACATGATGAAAATATACTGTATTCATTAGATGTTAGTTGACGTAGCGGGGCAAATGTTATCTCGGATAATATAAACAATCAAAATCTGCTTACTCAACACCTATCGCTATTTTCCCAATTATTGTCCTTTGACCGTTTAGTATACCTAGTTGAAGGAACTCATTATTATTTTCATTTTTACTATTTGTATATACTATTTCTACGGCGTTCATACAGTGCCGTGAAATATCAACATGCTCAGTTTGTAGGATGTGTAACGTGTAGCTCGTTACGATTTTCCAATGTTACACACCAGTTAACTAAACTACCCACCGAGTCATGGACGGTAGTATCTAGCCAGGCAAGTCTCTCGTTACGAAAGTACTTCTTACGAAATTAAACTTAAAATGCACCCTATAGCAAGATGGGAATTATCTAAAGGATGCTTTTGACCTTTCACACCTCGTTGCTGAAAACATGTGTTAATACTTAAGCAGAACTAATTTGGGGGAGTGCTAAACTTATGAAATTCTCTGTTAATTTCTTCCACTCGCCCACAAGGGTCGTTGAGGAAGTGTTTTGTTTTATTTATTAACGCGCCGCATGTGCCTGTGGGAAGCAGTGGCGGGAGCGGTGTTGTTGGCAGGAAGGTCATGACCTAAGTATTCAGAGATTAACATGCCTCGTAGAGAATCATATATCTCTTGTTGAATGGTCAGTCCTTCTGTTGTTGTGGTACTAAAACCACTGCATAACGTGTATCTTAGAGTGATTGATGGACAAGTACATTCGGAAACCATGCCCACATGGAAATGTTATTGCGTGGTAATGGTTCTTGAAAGGCTTTGCCTTTCACACAGTTCTTTGAAGATGTGGAACAAAACTGATTTCACTTGATCATAACCTTTTCAACTGCTTCCTTCCCAAATGACCAAATTTATCATAATTTCCTAGTCAGGTTCCCTATTGAGAATTTGAACTTACATTCAAATGGAAGATGATACATCGTACGAGAATATTCGTTGTAGATTTGATGATCCAGTTTGATGATCAGTTTGACTATTTTGCGTTTCAAGTATTCCCTTTCTTAATCCATTTCAACGCTATACATGTACTTCAAACGTCAACGTTACGACTCCCTTGTTGATTAACAACTACCAGAACTTTTGAAGAAATCTCCACCGTAAAGTAGGGTCGAAACTGAAGTATTCTGATGATGTCAAACATGTGTTGGTGCATGTTATTCATGTGGTAAACAAACCGTGAGCGTGTCCTGCTTTGCCACTTGCACCCGTTACAAACACATACAAGGGCATGTTAATTAATCACCTTCTAAAGCTCGGGAACACATATTCTATGGGGAATTGGGCAGGAAATAATGTTGGCCAAATCATCGCAAACGGTGTCTGGGGCCAACGTTAGATATATATTAATTAACATGTAAATGTTTCGGGGACATCGGAAAATAAATACATATCTAAGATAATCTGCTCTATGTATCCATTCACTGTTAAGCTGGACCCAATCTGATGATCTACAGTGTTACAGGGAAACGCATCACAGCTTTTATGTCGGATGTTAGTAGGCCGGGGAGCATTTTACTCCCAATCGAAACCGGCGATATTAGTAAACAGTAGATGTACGTCGGAAGGAAAACCTACAGTCAGTTTATTGACAAAAGCAATACCAATCAATCAGAGCCTGAGTACACAGGAGATAGTGACGCTGTGTTTGGTTAATGAGCGAAAGGTTACGCGTAAGCGTACATTAGGTGGCGAGGCGGTTTCAGTGACAACTGTATCCATACACACACGTGTGTTTAAGAAAGGTCGGGTACCGACATATTGCACAGAAGTTGTAGACACTTGTCTATTTCATAAGCCATATTTCCACATCTGTATGTGCCCCTTCACTCTAATATGTGTTCACCCTGAGCGTTGTTAGTTTACGTGCATGTGGTTAGTGGAGGTGAGTGGAATTATCTAAACGCATTTCGGCCTCTTCAAATGTTATGACTTCAGCTATCATAACATGGATGTCTGTGTTAGAAGTGGGAGCATCACGAGTCGATGTTTTCGTGAGCTGGTGAGGCCAAAGCCTTATCACATGTTGGCTGTTGGCGTCGTTGCATTATTGATAGTCATATTTACCGGGCAGGATAATAACTGTAAACAAATCAGCCGAACATCCCAGCTGTGTAGGACGAAATTGGAGAAAATTAACTTTCAGATGTGGCTCTGAATGTGTTTGTTTGTTTGTTTGTTTATCCTGGTCGTATAACACTTCACTCAGCTTTCTATGTGGGCCTCATGTGCAATACGGAATGGATTATGTTGACGAACTGGCTGTTTCTTACTTTATAAGTTCTTCTGCTTTGGTGCGTTTCTCTTGACTGACAATTACTCTGCACTCATGTCATGTGCTACCTGATAGCGTTGTTTTTTAACAAGATGTTTCCTTCTCTTTGAGGCAATGGATAGATCAAATGAAGATAGTTCGCAGCAGAGAGTTTTATACTGAATATCTATACATATGTGAATGTTTATGAGTAACTGCATAATGTTTTACGCCGAATAGCACTACCACAGCTACCTGTAGTTGGTCTGTAAATAATCACATTTGAATCAGTCAAGCTAAATCATAAGCAACTAAACGCTCTGTCAAACGCTATAAACGAAGCATCAAACCCGGATATTCGGTGTGATAAGCGAACACTCTAACCACTAGCCTACTCCATCCCTGCACCGTCCCTCAGTGGATAATGTTGTAATGATGTAATTACACCTGCTGAAGACTACCGTCTCCCGTGTTATAGCTCCCTGACAACATGACACTATGACTCAAGCTGATGGTCGATCATCGAGTTGTGTCGTGAACGAAAACGTTCTATCTTTGAACGAGGGAACAGAGTATGAATGCATGCGGAGGATCATGTGTAGAAAAATGAATATCAATTGCATTTTAAGTCTTTTTTTAAGAATAAATATGGTATTTCTTAAGATCGCTATCCAAATGTCAAGTTCATTTAGTCGATGGTTTTAAATATGGCATCACTTCAGAGGGCCTCTCACAGAAACGTTGCTTTTGGGGCTTTGAATGACATGACGTATTATCCACGGGCCTGTACTGTTACGATTGTCATAAACAACTTGGGTGCCTCGGAAGTCCAAATGTGGTGTTTAAAGAGATAATACCATGGAGGTGATGTCAGTTGAGACGGAACACATATTCAGCCCTGCGTTACTAAATAATAGGCGTTACTAAAATCTAACCAACTGGCACAATTTGTCTACCCGAACAAAGACATGACGATAGTTCTCGCTGTGACAATACGGAATGTGTGTCGTAGAGCCGCACCCATGCAGTAAATGCACATAGAAAGGCTATTAGAAGGAATGAATGGTCCAACTTTGATACTATCTATCCTTCTACACATGCTCATAATTTAATTCATTTGGTGATTTGTGTTGCGCAGCCTGCGAATGAGTTTCGTCAACTACAGGCAATATGGTTTTTTTATTTCCTGGAGCGAAACATGCAAGGATCAGGGATTATTGATCAGAGATAATGCTCCATTTGACTTTTTTTTTCATGTAATCAGTGACGTGATATAAGCCTTGAAAAAAAGGATTGTTATGTTTATACCAGAACATTCTAGCCGATCTACGGCCTGACATTATGTTAGCGCTCTTTAACTCGATGAAGCAGGAAATGTTTGAATATAATTTCACATTCAGCATTCAGCCGCAAGACTGTTCAATCGAGTGTTATTTAATTTACACGGCTGGCCAACATTTGTTAAACGGGTCACTGCATGTGACAGGGTTTATGTTGACAGTTCTTTGATGAATAGACTGATTGTTGTATTTCATCAGCTTTAAGAACCGTGTTTAATAGTTTGAAACATAAGGAAACTACAACGTCAAATATAACACTTATTCTGTAAAGGGATAGAAAACCTAAAGTAAAAAATGATGTAATATACGGTAGCTACAATGGCCTGAATCAGTCGTCAATCAGTGATCTGATAGTCATTCGGCAGCTCTAGGTCAAGTACAATAGAATCGAACGTGATGGTATGTTCACCGTTATCCACATGCCGAAGTTTTATCGTTTGTTATATTAAGGGAATGGTGGTCTGGTATCATATGGAATCATACTGAGCTGTTTGTCGTGAAGTAGTGTGATTCGGCGCAGTGTAGTGTTCGAGGTGAGGTGACGAGAAATTGTTTCACAACATGTTCCTGGTTATCACGTGTGTACGTGGCTCTATTTACTAGTCTGGTTTACTGCAGACACTGTCCTGGGATACAGTGCCAGCCGGACATGGATACCCATCTCACACACATCATAATAACACCTACCATTCCTATCTCATATATGGTCTACTAAAAAGTGACTGTTCTTCGGAAAAGTGGATATTCCTTGCAGATACGGATACTTTAATTTATTTTTGTTTGGTTTGAAACTATCACCCTTAGTGTGTCGCAGACGCACATTGCCACACTATTATTCTTACAATTTTCAAGCAATTTCTAGGCAAATATGTAATTTTGATAACGTCCCAAATGGTCGGTCTGCGTCGTAACCATGTCAGTGAGTCACTATCAAATGTACTTGATAACAGATGTTCTGAAAAAGGTGAGCATCCTTCCCCATCGGTAGACCCGTCACAATCACATGTGAAGACGTGTCAACTAAGATTGACGTAACACGGACCAGACAGCACTGTTGTAATAAGGACATGCATCGCAGTGGTTTAATAAACATATCAAGCTGGAGGGCCTCTCAATTGATAGTCAGCATGGACATTCATGAAGCATTTTCAGGAGGAATACTCAGGAGGTATACTAAGAACTCATACTCAGAAAGCAAGAGGAGGCATACTCAGCAGTGACAATCTGGAAGGACATTCAGGAAGTATATTCAGGAAGCATGCTCAGGAGTGATAGTCTGGAAGGACATTCAGGAAGCATATTCAGGAAGCATACTCAGGAGCGATAACCTGGAAGCAAATTCAGGAGCCATGCTCAGGAGTGATAATCTGGAAGGACATTCAGGAGGCATATTCAGGAAGCATATTCAGGAGTTATAGTCTGGAAGCAAATTCAGAAGGCATGCTCAGGTGTGATAGTCTGGAAGGACATTCAGGAGGCATATTCAGGAAGCAAGCTCAGGAGTGATAGTCTGGAAGGACATTCAGGAAGCATATTCAGGAAGCATACTCAGGAACGATAATTTGGAAGCAAATTCAGGAGGCATGCTCAGGAGTGATAATCCGGAAGGACATTCAGGAGGCATATTCAGGACGCATATTCAGGAGTGATAGTCTGGAAGGACATTCAGGAGGCATATTCAGGACGCTTATTCTGGAGTGATAATCTGGAAGGACATTCAGGAGGCATATTCAGGACGCATATTCAGGAGTGATAGTCTGGAAGGACATTCACGAGGCATATTCAGGACGCATATTCAGGAGTGATAGTCTGGAAGGACATTCAGGAGGCATATCCAGGAAGCATACTCAGGAGTGATAGTCTGGAAGGACGTTCAGGAGGCATATTTAAGAAGCATACTCAGGACTGATAGTCTGGAAGCATATTCATGAAGCATACTCAGGAGCGATAATCTGGAAGCGAATTCAGGAGGCATGCTCAGGAGTGATAATCTGGAAGGACATTCAGGAGGCATATTCAGAAGGCATGCTTAGTAGGGAAATAAACTTAAACTGCTGAGCATTCACCCTGATTAACTTTGTTAGTCCAGACCACTGACTTTGTGTACCCCTTGAAAAGTCTAAATTCGCACGGCTCCCGCGGGCGCAAGCTATGAATATACAAAGCCGTTTTGAAAGTGGTCAAAAGTGACATGTGTTATATTTGGGTTACACCTTCTCAGTTAAGTACAGATTCTAGTACTTTTGTTGCACTGAGTCCACATCCTTTAATGAGAAAGAGTAATCCCACATATAACGTATTTTACAATTGACTACTTTTTAACTGGCATTATACATTCACATGTGTCACAGGAATTATATTTACTGTGTGAATCAAGTATGTCATAGGATGCATGCGTCAGGATAGTGTGTCGATAATTCCAACTGTAATCAGCTTTGTGGAGCAGCTGACCACAACGGAGAGCTAGTCTTCTACAGCGATCACCACTTCCGCAGTCCATGTGTTCCCATGGGTTCTGGTAGACAAGGCAAACGCATAAGACTTTAGTAAGTGGGGACAACCGATGCCGTTGTTGATAAGATGTATATGAGGACGCAACGCACTGTTCATTTTACACTTTTACAAATTGAAAGGATAATATCTCACAGTACAAAGGAGCTAATTGATATCTTATACATCGTTGCTTTGGAAATCAATACATGTGCTTTTTACGACATGTCAAACATGGTAGGGGTCATGTGGTTGCAGATTGATTTCATACCCAGGTTTTCACTGAACCGATGTATTCTTTACACAAATTACCCAGCCACAGATTACAGTTTACAAACTGTTGCAGGACTGAGTGATGGTTATACAGACATAATGAAATTTAACAACGGTTCTTTCAGAGACATAAAACACTACAGTCCTCGGTATCCTTTCTTTTGCCTTCAGCTTGCATCACAAACACCAATCATCTCTCAGTTGAATAATTAACACTCAACAAAGAAACATTCGATAAGTGGTTGACATGTTGCCGGAAAATGCTTCCGATTGGATATCTGAAAATAGGTCCCTTTCATCTTGCTCTGTAGATACCCCTCGACATTTCCTTCTTCAAAATAGCATATAATGGGGGCTGGATTAAATGTACAATCAAAGACCAAGTTATCACTGGATTCAGTTTGACAGTGCAGCCAGAGGGTCACCCCGACAGTAACATCAAGTAACAACTGTACCATCTAATCTCATTAGATTGCGCGAGCGCCATCGTCAGAGGATCGCTCACTTCTTTCAATGCCCAACTGCATGTTTTGTGGAACGAGGCGAAATCCTCCCGCGAACTGAACCCAAGATTTGCTCATCAGTGTCCTGGCACATTGAGCAACGCCAATCATTGCACCAACCCTCTGTCTATGCACTAACGTTTACACTGGTAAGACAAGAACGTGGAATATCAATATGCTCTCCATTTAATAAAAGACAGACATGTCTGAATAATTCATCTGTGGAAAGTAATAGTGTCTGTTGCAGATCATTTGTAAAAAGTAGAGGGAGAGTTTAAACATCGGGTTTCGGGTTTGAGGTTCTGCAGACAGGCAGAAATAACAAATCATAGTGACAGTAGAAGGGTCGATGATGATGAAGCTACACTGCACGGTCTCGAAGCATGCGAAACGACCATTATTAATGATAGCCTATTAACGTACAGTTGATTGTGTGTTCCGACACCTTTGCGTTACATTACTAGTTATCTCACTATAGGCTACTGCTTGAAGCTCTGTTCCATTACCGACATGACAGCGCTACGTAACATATTTCTCAAGAACTTATATCCATCAAGACTGTTTGGATTTCGGGGTTCTTCCTACTATGCCATATATTGTTCACAAACTTCACAGCGCATAGCTAACATTATAATTACAACTTTCACTAATTTGTATAGAGGGGAATAGATCATTTTACACCGAGTTACCTCTGGTTTTATTAACAATTTTAGAATATGATTCAGGGACTACTGATGCACTTGTGATGCAAAAACGATATTTTCATTAATATTTACACTAATCACTGGACCCATTCAACAAATTGTTGGAAGGACTTTCAGATCTGCAAGACACTGATAACTGCTTAAATCCGTGAAGATCAGGGTCTCCTTTCACGAAGCAACCTTCACTAAGGTTAACCTTAACTCCCATTCTTTAACATTGCACTAAGGTTACCTTAGTGACGTACGATCACCTTAGTGCTGTGTGAAAGGAGGCCCAGGTCTTTATCATGCTTGTTAAGAGACGACTAACGGACCAGGTGTTCAAGCTCGCTGACTTGCTTAATGCATGCTATTGTAACCCAATTTCGTAGATCGAAGGCAAGGATGTCAATCATTGGATTGTCTGTTCCAGGATCAAATATTCGCTTACCACCGTCATACACATGGACTATTCCTGAGTGGTGTGTTACACAGCAAACAAACAAAACGCCGTTGCCACCCACAAGATCGCTTTGTAACACGAGCACTAGGAATTTGCTTTTGAATCAGATTTTCGCGCAAATATCTGGAATTATCAGTATTTGAATGTGATTCATAAACCCACGCCCGGATATAGTCGAAATTGTACAATCGCCTCTGCTGTCCGCAGGGAAGTCCTATTGATGGCTGTATATATTGTGGAGACACATTGACTGATCCTATAACAAACACACATCTTATGTGCTCTAAATGAACAAGGTTTGATGAATTCTCAGGAAATGTGAACTGGTTGCCCACTGCCATCAGTACTGAAACAAGACTCGCTATATAACGACTTCATGATCAGAAGAAGTTACCATTCACCTAATGCAACCGAGGGGACAATCATATGGGGTTCATGCTGACAGTAAACATGATCGTATTGCTCCGGATTCCATCTTCAGGGTATACATGTTGAATTAAGGTATTGCTATTCCACCCTTTCAGAAATACAAACACTTATGGACAATCAAAATTCACTATTTACGTTTATATTCATATTACTCTCAAGTTTAAAAAAACTCGATTTGTGATATTCTAGTCGTTATACTGTCCTTTGCTGGCAGGTTTTAAAATAAATATACATATGTTTATTCTTAGTACATAACTTTTTGTCGTCACAATATGGCTGAAGTATTGCCGATGTGACGTTAAATATCCACTCACTCACTAAAGTTAAAAAAATGAAAGCCCGATAAAGGAAAGGATCGTAAGGTACCCAGCTGTAGTTGAGTTGAGTTGGGTTTGGCGTCACATCGGCATTATTCCAGCCATATACTGACGATAACAAGTTTGCATTAATAAACATTGTACGTACATACTCGGTATGAGTTTTATTTCAAAAAGATATATTCATTACATTGTCATTTTAAAGCAGAAAAAGTAATAGCATCAAATTTAAAGGCAGGCAATGTGTTAGTGACATTTCACAGTTACAATTTGTACCCAGCTGTATGACAACACAGATGATTTTCCAGTCGTGCATTCCCCCTTCATGTGGAGCGATCGAACACCAGTTCGAGCCTATGTTGTGTACATATCACACCGTCTGAGGTATCACCGAACTCACGTCCCACGTTTCCTGCTGGATTTACAGTGAGGTCCCGTAACGTCGAGCGTTAAACCACACCGCCATATAGCTGGAATATAGCTGAGAGCGGCGTTAAACAACAACACCCAACGTTAAACCACAAGCTCCTGCTTATAGTGTCTTCAGTTCCCATGTGTATAAGTAATCTAGAACATGTAAAGGTAATCCATATTTCTTGGAAAGACATTATTTGCTTACTACTAAGATTTTCCTTCCAGGCTTCGCCATGAAAGGCATGGTGACGCTAATCAATGAATTTTATGACAGACCTTCAGAGGCATTTGCTAAATATTATAGAAGACTTCTTACCAAGATGCGCGCTGCTATACCATAGTACGACTTCCAAGTCATTTTTGAAACCGTCTTATATACCGGCACTTTCTTTTCATAGCTCTGGTGGTAATAAGTTGTGTTAATCGCCCTGTCACAAAATTGTTGATCGTTGCTCGTGATACTGATCGCTGTATCAACTTGTTTATATTTATCTGTCTTACATGTGAGTAGCGAGTGATTCCGGTGACGTGTTCAGTTTACTATATTCGCGAATACCTTATGATTTCACTGCCTAGTCATATAACTGCCCTAACTATTTATCCTAATAGAATATATCTATTCATCAGATACTCAAGATTCCCTGGCGTTGACGCGTTGACGTTTACTGTGTGTGTTGACGTAAAACGTATCCCTAGTCCCTACTCAACATACGGAGCGGAAGATTACTAAGTGTGCGGAAATGTAATCACAAGAGGTCTTAACGGTGATAGGAAATATAATGTTAATACGTTACATTGTATCTGCCATGATGACATATGTGTGTCCGTGGGCAATAGCAGCACATCTGTTTCTGAAATACACTGACAGTTACTAAGTTAGTAGGGTATCTGCACACCTAATGTTTTCTCTGTTGAGCGGCAAGCGGTGACCAACTTAGCATCTAAGTCGGAATCAGCGTCTACACGAATTAGCATATCTCAATATGTGTATGCAGGATATATAACCTCCGGAATGTCATATATTATTATTCCTGAAAAAGGTAATTTACAATGCAATTAAAGCGGCTGTTCCGTCCGTTATCGCCTTCATTTGTCAAGCGTCTTCCATCTTTTAAAGAGACATCTATGTACACACAGATGTGGAGGCGCCTCGCCATCACCAGGGAATACCAAGATGGGTCAGAAATTCTTGACAGCGGGTATGATGTTCATTTGAGAGATGTGTCATTTGTACCATACAATGTTCAAGCTACATTGCTCAAAATAGAATTTAATCCGAAAACGCACGGATATCCTAGATCTTAGATCATATATGGTAGAGGCAGGTGAGCGAAATCCAATTGAAGCTAATACTACTTTTTTCCCCGTTTGCAAAGTTTAGGATGTACATTGTCAATCTCTTCTCTTTAAATCGAACACTTACCCATAGATAAACATGAATATGTGTTTACAACCCCACCCTACATTTAAATGTGATAACACTGTATCTTTACTAAAGCCGTTCCTCACCCCACTCAGTGGCAATAGATGGGCGAATGTCAAATGGCAAACCTATAAGATCAGTAAACTGTCATAATAAAAATTCAGTCAGATATGCCAAAGAGATATATAGGTCTATATTATCTCTTTACTTCGTGTAGAGTGATCATGAATATGTAAATACGCTGGATCGTATCTCCACAAGTGTCTATGCAAACAACCGCCATCCCGAGTGTGTCATCAGCATCATGTAATGGCTAATGAAGGTTTTCTAACGTTAGTTGAGGATTTCAAGTCAGTAAAGAAAAGGCTGAACATCCCCTGGAGATACGCTTAGGCATGATTGAAGACCTGTTATTTTCATGGGAAACTTCATTTTGTTATTTCTTCAATCTGCTGTTGCAAATGTCATTTACACAGAGTTCAGATATTAGACTACCGCGTGGAACGATGGTTGCGTGTCGACAATTTCCCAACTAAAACAAAATTGGTCGAACTCTACTTCACTGTCGAAAAGGTTAATGGTCTTCAGTAAATATTGGAGTCAAAGTAAGAGACTGATGGAATTGCTTTGAACAGTACTGCATTAATATCACGGTCTGTCATTTTAACATGGGTGGGGAATCAGAAAATGATGTACATTATGTACATGAGGGATCGTTCGAGCATGGCACAGTGCCTAACGATAGAAACATGCATAAAGCATATGAGGCAGAGCTGGCTGAATCAAACTAAACGTTTTGTGGGTGTAACTGACACGCGTCTACAAAACATCACCGGCTATGATCATCTTTCCAGAAAATACGTAATGATGCCCAACCACATAGAGGGTACGAGCCTCTCGTATAGAACTGCGGTACTTACGTCTGTCAATGTAAGGACGGAACTCGTGAACTCAAGAATCAGGGATCAAGGAAATGGATTAGTAATTGTGTTCAAAGTATTCAGTATGTGAGTACATACTTCGATAAACTGGCGTTATGCCCACTGATCACACCCTCCGCTCCGGTAGATAGCAACAGTGCATGTGGCATCGTGTTAATATCATATGTGGACGACCAAACGGTCGATCAGTTCCTTAGGGAACTCAATATAAGATGGACATAGACAAGTGGTCAAACAGATTAATAGACATATTAAACATATGCTTCAATTAAACAAAAATAATACGTTTTGAACTCGAAAAAACCCAGTTCAACCTGTTTGAAAATGTTCGAAGTCAAACTGCATTCGGTTCCACAGAGACAGCGCCATGACGGCACTTTTTGTGGATTTTTCTGGGTTTTTTTGTTGATGATATTTTTGGTCATTTTGTTTTTGTTGATTTCGTTTTCTTGCATTTGTCAAGCAACGAAAGATTAAAATCTGAACTGCTATGGGAATGTAAATATGAAGTGAAATCAGTGTGATTTATTTCGATGATATCAATAATCATTTTGGGATCTAAGTCATTTGTTTTTATAAATCATATTAGTTTTCAAGAAGGTCCACTATCGTTTTGTTATCGTATTTATATTATTCCTATCTTAATGAAGTCAGCGAATTTCAATGACATTTATTTGTACTCGCCACAGTTGCAATATGTTGTCGCATTTCACAGTAAAACAGACAATGAGAAAAGACTACTGTGAGAAGGTTATAATTGAATAAATAACCACACGTTTTCTTCCTTACCTGCCAGCACTAATATCACTCAAGTCGTCGAAGAAGCATGAATAGTGATTGTCCTTACCTGCCGATTAGATACAGGCGATAAACAAGCGTTCAGCTTCACAGGGAAACAGGTATGCCCCCTTTCGCCAGGTCAGGTACATGGTGATTGCTCTCCCTCCCAATACACGACCTCGGATGCAGCTATCCAATCAACTCGTAGAAGGATCAAATCAATGTTGAGTGACTGGGGAAATCACATGCTCTCACACTGTTCCTCCCGACGCTATCGTTGTTGAGGGAAAGTCTCGCCGCTAGAACCTGTGCCGTTGCCGTTAAGTCATGCTACTTTCAGTTCGGATATTGGAGTGGAAGTGTTGGTATTAGCCAGCCCACTCAAGGCCGAACAAGCGATTGGCAGGAGCTCCAGTGCGCTGATTGACATATTGGCTATTATTTCCACAACAGAGCAAAAATCTATTTAGTTATGATACGTATGTCATGTGAAGTCACAGAAAAGACGAAAGTTGTTGCAGAATGCTCCGAGGCTGCAAATACACCTATATTGACGATAGAGGCAACTTTCAGAGGCTACTCTCGGGCTGCAGGCAGTGTTCGGGACCATTGTGAAGAGCTTAATTGACGCTGTCTGAAGTTAGAACCAATGGATCAGGAACTAGAGACATGGATAGGGTTCGAAATAGATGCTGATGCAGTCTGTTTGGGCAGTTGTTAAGGGCTCAATTTCCCGGACCTTGTAGTGAATGAAAGATGAATATGAGGGGAAGATTGAGCTGGGGCGTAGGAGAGAGGGTTGTAGGCGTTTGCACAGTGAGAACATCCATGACAGGTTAATCTTTTAGTGGTAACGTCCATGATTGGGTTATTATTTGTGGGATCATGGATGGTAGAGTCGTTAGTAATTGTGAGAGCACGGAAGATAGCATTGTAATTATTTGCGAGAGCATGGATCGTAGTGATGTTATCAATTGTGAAAGCATGGATGGTAGTGTTGTTATTAGTGTGAAAGCATGGAAGATAGCATTTTTGTGTTGTTATTTATTGTGAGAGCGTGGATGACAGTGTTGTTATTTAATGTGAGAGCGTGGATAGTGGTGTTGTTATTTATTGTGAGAGCGTGGATGGTAGTGTTATTATTTATTGTGAGAGTGTGGATGGTAGTGCTGTTTTTATTGTGAARGCGTGGAAGGTAGTGTTATTTATTGTGAGAGCGTGGATGACAGTGTTGTTATTTAATGTGAGAACGTGGATAGTGGTGTTGTTGTTTCTTGTGAGAGCGTGGATGGTAGTGTTATTATTTATTGTGAGAGTGTGGATGGTAGTGTAGTTATTTATTGT
>VKKT01008497.1:11306-23213 GCA_008038995.1 Haliotis laevigata | reverse complement strand
AGCCCATTTCTGGTGTCCCCCGCTGTGATATTGCTGGAATATTGCTAAAAGCGGCGTGAAACCAAACTCAGTCAGTCAGTCAGTCATACTGTCAGAGAAAACAAATGTCAGAGAGGTTTTGGTAGTTGCAATCTTCATCATAGAGACAATAAAATTAATAATAAAATACTCATTTTCATGATATATAACCTCAGAAAGCTGATAACAGTCTCTTTAGTAATGAGCTCAGCAATCAATTATTCACAAAGACTTGAAAGGGCAAATGTAATATTCAATTTTGCTGATGTTGCTAAAACAAGCCACTGCAAATCCCACGGAGAAATGAACACACATGGTAATTGGGTCTCACACAAATCTTTTTCAAGAAAAGTTTCAATCAAAGAAACACAACATATAACAAGCTTAATGCCTGCAAGAGAAAATCAATAGATATCTTAAAATAGGAGGCATATTGTACCACAAAATAATCCTGAACATTTGTGAAAAAAATCTCTTCGCTAAGAAATGCTACTTTTAAATTTCTTGTATTAACATCAAATCTTTAAAAAGTTTAGAAACCGATTCTTATCCTAAAAAATCTGTTTCCTGATAGTTCATATTGTTTCTGGGCTGATAAGGATTTTCTCAGCTTGACACACATCTAACAAAACTGAAACATCATTTCAGGAAATATATCCTCATCATTGACCTTTGAATTCATAAAATTTCCTTTTATAATGTTTGTTTGTTGTTTAACGCAGCACTCAGCAATATTCCAGCTATATGGCGGCGGTCTGTAAATAATCACATCTGGACCAGACAATCCAGTGATCAACAGCATGAGCAGCTGGAATATGACATGTGTCAACCAAGTCAGCAAACCTGACCCCTTGATCCCATTAGTCGCCTCATACAACAAGCATGGGATGCTGAAGACCAACTCTAACCCTGGATCTTCACAGATCTTTTCAGAATGCTGTGCATCACATGTTCACCATATCGCCAAGTAATCTCCAAGTTTGGAATCAGTAAATTGCCTAAATAACACTTTCACTGAATCAAATTAATTAATTCCAATGGAATCACACCATATGTATTTTCTCACCTCAGCACACATGTCCACATGGCAGTCCTTCAGTGCACACCGGCTGTCGTCCGACCAAAATGGACACCCCTTGGCAAGATTCACCTATAGTAAATAAATACATTACCGTAATTAATTAGTTAGAACAAAAATAATTATCAAACACACTGGCATCACTGGTGGCACTTGTAATTCTCGATGAAACCAGATTCAGATCATATTAAATCATATGCCAAAGCAACTTCATTGTCATCATTGGTTAGCGATAATATAAAGTAGAACTTCAGATAGGGTGACATGAGATTGGGGGGATAGGGTGTTTCATGTTTTAACACTGAGGGTAAACTGTTCCAGGATATGCAACAGTAATTCATGTTGTCAGCAAGATCAATATCCACATTCAAATATGTGCGATGGGTTAGTGGTTCATGTTGGTAGTGTTAATATGATAAAGATTAAAACTTGATCGACGTAATGGTGACAACCCTGGTTTGATTCCAAACATTGGAACAATACACTGCTGGATGGCCATTTTAGGTGTTCCTTTCAGTACCATTGATGGAATATTGCTATGAGTCGAGTAAAACCCTATTCACTCACTTACAAATAAATTTAGGACATATTTACAAAATTTTACCTGATTTTACATTATCTTAAAGTTCAAAACTGACTGATTGGCTAGTTTACTAAATCATTCTTAACAAAAAGTTTCCAAAATTTCATTGTTGATCATGCACATTCAACAAAATATAAACATTACTGGTTTCAAAAAACACCTGTCTCATACGACTGATATACCTGCTATACTGGTTCAATGATTTGATCAAAAAATGAGTCAGACATATTGATACCAATATTTGATCAAATTGCATAACATTCCACTGAACACATGGGTCTGGACTCATTGTGCTATTGCTATTGCTTTGGTTCTGCAATTCAGATACAAATTACAATTTTTGAATTCTCTAATGGATTTTTCTACTGACATCTGTCAGTATATAAGAAAAGAGTTCTATTGACGTATTCCTCAAACAATATAATTTAGAAGCTGCTAATCAGTTTGAGAATACTCAAGAGGCTGTATATTGTGTTCAGTCTGGAAAAAACTGTGAGATTGTGTTGACATGCATAAAACTTCCTAAGGCTAGCCAGAAAGATACACCAGATACCTTGCTTTTGACATACACAAACATACTCTAGCATGACATTATATAATCACTGCATTCTTATTTAACAATGCCCAGTCACATGGTGCATGCAATATGCTGGGAGTGTGCTGTTTACCAAATCCCCTAAAACATCCATTAGCCCTGTTAATATTGCCATACCAAAGTACATTTGTTTTTCATATTAAGGCACATCTCATCTTGCAGAAATACAGACATGTACCTGCCAAAACGTGGTGTTGATGTCAGACGTACCGTTCTGTCAACATCGGAGGTAGAGATAACAACTACTTAAAGCACGACATAAAGCAATAATCTGGACATTTCAGATCAATTTCAAACCCTTAATATGCGCTCAAAAAAAAAAGAAAAGAAAAAAAAGGCAAACGTAGAAAAATTGAAATATCTTACTGCGTTTTGCTGATATTCTTACAAAAATTAATATCTATATGATTTTCTCGTGTCTGTATGCGTCAGAAGTCACTTGTGCAGGTAGAATAAAGTCCAGCCCAAAAATACGCAAAAAGTGGGGGGTAACGAGGAAACGCAACCACTTTTGTATGATAAAAGTACATCAAGCGAAAGCGATCAAGCGAAAGCGTTTAAAATTCTCTGGAACAGTCTGTTTCATCTCAGATTTCAAAAGTAGCCTGTCCGGTGGTCTGGTAGATCGTTTTACCCCTAAGAGTAAATATTTCATAATATCAGACAGGTTCTCTTGTCGTCAGTTTGAGGTGTTTAAGGTATTATGATAATTATGTGGAACTACTTACGATTGGACAGTTCATATTACAATAACCAATCACAATCATGTACTTTCAGTTTACATAAACTCGGTGCATTGCCTGTTAGTGCTATGTCAGGCCTACCAAAGAAAACTTTCCCACTGTGCAGAAAAACGCAGAAAAGCCCACATTAATCGTGGAAATAGCAACAAAAACATCATACCTCGCTACTGAAACAGTAAAAACTGGCTGTCTGGCTTGGAATTTTGGGAGGTAGCATGGTAGACATGTCTAGGGTAATTTAACACACAATGTTACACAAATTAAATTCCTTGGCCACACATCCTTCCCATTATGCATCAAGCAAACATCATTCTTCAACACGACAACACCCAACCTCACATGTCAAGTCAGACAACAGCCATTTTGAGGAACCACAACATCCAAGTACTGCCAAGGTACTCAAGCTCTCGATATCTAAACTCATCAAACATTTATGGGACGATCTTGAGCACCAACCACACCAACCTACAATACTTGGCATTGCAGCAAAGCGGGTGAACAATCCACACTCATGGAAACCATGCAAGATATTCAGAACAGATGACCTTCACTTTGACATTCAAGTATTTCATGTGTGGCATGATGAACCTCGGCCAATGACAATGATTTTGTCTTGTTGTTTGTCTTTTGCAGATAAACCTATTGTTATATTTTATTTTATTAGCACTGTGGGCTGACATGTTAAAATGGGCTCATAAATGTCCCGCCCTAGAATTATGGTTTAAACATATTTATTTCTGAGAAATTGTTCAGAAACTGGATCAGCAAACAAGCAAAAAGCTTATATGAATGCCTCTCCAGACAAAATAACATTTATGCGACTTGCATTTCATAACATTATTGCAAAAGGACATAATATCATAGATAACATTAAGCATACATTATACATGAACATAAACATCCATACAGCAAAAATGCTTTTAGGATGTCATTGTTGCCATAGTAATAGCTTCAACTGCTAATGTGTTCTCATATATATGTGATATATACACAGTAATGGTGATACAGATGGTGCATTACTCTAACAAATATATCGGGAATCTAAACCCACAATAAAAAACAAATCCCATATTTCAACTGTTCAATAACTGCTTTTTAATCACCTCATCAGCGCTAAGTACACATCATCATTTTATGACCTGGCATTGTCAACACATCTTCAGTGTTTCATTACAGTTTATATGAACACTATAACCAGTGTGTCAGCACAGCAACATGTGTTGCAACATGATGACGACAGCTTGCGCAGACAACCTGCTGTTGGGGAGGACATCATCACAAAGACTGATCTCTAATATATATGCAATGTCACATTTCTTGCAGTTCAAAAGTAAAAATATGCAACAGATCAAGTTATTCACACCAAAGGTGAAATGGGGTTTAATATTATGTTAAAAGTACCTATATAATGATGTGCATTCACATCCGAGAGTGGCTATTTGTACTGGTCATCACTAATGCCAATTATAGTGCAAGCTCACTGAAACACCTTGATGCAGTTTAACATGGACACCACACGCAGTATAATGACTCCAAGATAACCAGCCCTGGTTTTATCCCTGAAGTACCATCTGTTACCATCTGGTCGGGGATCACCGACCTTCCACTCTCAGGACAGACTCTCTATCAACAAAGCCACTGACATGACCTCTCGCTCTGTAATTCATAGCAGTGTTATAACATCCAAAACATGTTTCACAATGGGTCAGGTACAGGTAGGAAGTCCTTTGAGTCACACTAGAAATGTCATTTTTTTCAAAACACTTTTATAAATTCATATACAAATTATCAGACATGTTCAATGTGACAAGACATTTATCTTTCTTAGAGTTGCAAGTTTTGGGCTATCAGTTATACACAAGTATGACTAAAAAGAGTCAGATTTTAAAAAGTTCAAATGAAAATTTGAGTATTGGCAGTTCATTATCTTAAATGATTTTTGTTTACTATTGTGTGTATTATGTTTAAAGTATTACATCTATGACATCAACTGGATAAAGATTTTTCTCATGTTCATATTTTGGAAAAATGCTTACCGAAAACATCTAAAATCAGTAATTTGGGCACATTTTAACTTTAGTAAAACATCCAGTGTTTTGCTAAATCCCAGACATGCAATTGTTGTAGTGGACACAGACAGGTTCTCATGGATATGAACACAACTGATGTTGCTCCTAACCTATATGAATATTTTAGTCAGTTCTTGAATTATGCAGATCCTGTGTACCACAAATGCTTCTTTTCCTACTTTGTCCTGTCTGTTTAATTAATGTTTTCACAGATATGATTTCAAATACTTGTATATAGGAAGATTCAGCTTTAAATAATATAATAATAAAGGTGGTTAATGAGGTAGGAATGGTGAAGAAGGTACTTAGGGTAGTTAAGCGATTAAACAACACAAACATAATTCTAACACTTGTTCATCTACTACCATGACCACTGATAAACAAATAGGCGATTGATTTTAAAACCTTGTTTATCTTTGTATGAACCTGAACACTGCATTGGGTATGCAGCAGGCTCAAATACAGCGTACACAATCATTTGAGTTAATTTTAGACCACAATTGGAAATCATTACTGACATTTACTGAGCAAGTATACAAAACAGCGGTCATGCTGGTGAATGTATCCAAACATTAATGCATATATTACTATAGGCTCAAAATGACATTATTTAATCATGTTAAATGCTACATTGAAATTGAATTTGGTATGGAAGTTCCAATGTCCAAATGTTCCAACAATAGGTGTTAAAAGGACATCATTCAGCATCAATCACCAAGCCAAGATTGTTACAAAACATTCATGATCATTAACATCACGGAACATCATCAAACAACTATTAAATATCTTGAACAAATAACAACAATGTGTACACACACTGTAGGTGACATCAATAGTTGTTTTATTTGCTATTCAGGGCCACAGGCAACAAAGTTCCACTTGAATATACGATGCTGACCTTTAAATACAAGTTTCGACCAGACAATTGTGATTGTTATTACAAGCAACAATCATGTGGGTGCACACACCCTCAATTAAGTCTACAAGCCTTGGCCCATTAAGTCAAATCATTAAAAAAATAGGTTTCTATTGACCAATTCTAACCCTAAATCTATATGGACGCAATAATCAGGTTTATCCCCAACATGAATGCACCGCTGATTATCAGTGATAATGAAAACTGGATTTACAAAAGGTACACATAGCTCATTTGATTCTTTATTTCATATTAAGGCATTATGTCTGAAAAGTCTAATGGCCAAGAATGAGTAAGTGAGTTTAGTTTTACACCACTTTCAGCTATATTCCAGCAATATCACGGCAGGGGACACCAGAAATGGGCTTCACGCATTGTGCCCATGTGGGAAATTGTACCCGTGTCTTCGCCATGACGAGCGGACGCCTTAACCACAAAGCTATGCCACTGCCCCCTAATGGCCAAGACTGTCCCTTGTTCATTACTGTAAGCATTGACATGTAAGGACCAAAACAAATTAACTATGAGTTTTTTTAGGCTCAAGCTTCAGATTAGAGGCTTAACTTCCACAAAACTAAAAGGCTTTGAAATACACACCACACAAATATTACTGGGTGAGAAGATAAACCTTATCATGCTTGCCATTGCAAATACATTTCCAGCTGAAACAGAATTCTGTGAGGAACATGTACTGGCATCACTGTTAGTATCTACAAAATATACCAAACAAATCTCAGCTTGATCAGATGGGACACTGAAAAGAGACATTTTGTAAAACTATTGGACTGAACACAGACACGAGTTCATCATTTTGGTCGCATATACTAACAGCTCATTTCGGATTAGTGATTTAAGTACAATGAGTCAACTGTTCTGAGAAAGCATCTGGTCTACATTTAAACTTGTCCTGTACAAAGAGGATAGTGGCCCAGATTAACACTGGGAACCACCTAACTCACCAATAAGCCAGTAAGATCTTACCTTAAAGTAGCGGAAATAGTCTCTTAAAACCAAACTTTTCAGTCGAGGGTAAATCTTCTGGTTGTTTACAGAATCAATTGTTTCAACTTTACAGGAGCAGTCATCAACTTCCCCTTTTAGCTGAAAAAGATCATAAATAGCTATGACAAATGATATTCAAATACAAACCTGCTTTTAATCTTAGAAAATGAAAATGCTCAAGCATGTTGAGAAGAAAGTATATTTAACTGTTCTTAGTTTTGTTGAAACTTCAAAGGAGAACCTCAAAGTTTGTTTATCATCTAATACAAATCGGAAATAATTTTACTCAGACAAAGACTACTGTACTTTCTATAAGAACTTGAAATCAAAATTAGCTTGCCTGACTCAGGGAGAAAAATCAATTCTTGTTAACAGCCCTATTCTTACTAGACAAATTGTGTTTTGTACATGAAAATGTAAACGTGGAAAATTGAATACTTGAAACATGTCTTTTGGTTCTTTTACGGGTTATCAGAATATGTTATCTAAGCTGTATGCAGTTTTTCACATGAAAAATACTTTTAGTATCACTGGATGTTCTACCACAAATCAGAACTCTCTGTCAGCTAAAATTTATGCCCACCCAGTTAGTTTTGCTGATTGCTATACACTGCAGAGCTGATTATTGAACATAAAACTTATGAGGTCCCTGTCATAACCATAATTTGGGGGTTAAAACACATTAGATTCAAAAGTTTTTAAATTATCACCTAAAGGGATAACTTTTTCAGAACATTTAGAATTACTGTAAACCATGTGTTACTGACAGTACAATGTAGTTAATTCATCACCTTGCAGGATATTATACTCAGAACTACTACTTAAAAATCTGAAAATCTGCAGTTGATAGCCTTAATATCCCTTATACATTATATCATGTATATAATTTTGATAGTTACAAACAAGCCCATTTAAATTGAAAAGGAGCCCTAGGGAAACCAGAGATTCAGAGACTAAGAACATCTGCATTGGGGCTACACATGCTGGGGTCATTACCAATTAGAACCTGAACCTGAGGAAATCTAGACTTGCTTTATTTAGGGGTTTAGCACTGCAGAGAGAGCTTGGCAGTAGAGAAAATAATGTGGTTCAGGGACTGTGAGACAGACTACGTCAGACCCTGTAGCATAAATTCTGTAATGACTCATAACTAACATTTTCATCTGATGCAACCACCTGTGGAAATGTCCTCAGGTCTTCAGACAGGGATGTATTGTAACAGAGAAAATTATCCGATTATAATTATATAAATTTGGAAACGTACTTACGTAGCGTGAGCTGTAAACCAACCCCATAATTTTAGATACAACAGGTTGCCATAAATGGCAGGGATGAGCAAAGTATGTGCATTCCTTGTCTTTCATTAACATTCTAATGAAGGTGTGGCAGTATAATAACACATCTTGTCATTGGGTGCTCGTTGGAATGGGGTTTCAATGTAAAGATATGTTTCATGGTGTTATGTAAGCGCATAATTGCTCACATACACTTCAGCGACTGGAATCGACTTCACATCTAAACTAATAAACTAAACAGATGTGAACGATCTTGATTCCAAACATTTTCAGTTCATGCTAATTATTCCATTGGTTACAGTTGCGATAATTTACTAGTTTTATTGTCATAAAGGTTATTTTTGGTTTGAGTCTTTGACGTCCTAATTCTAGTGAAGACAAGCATGTTTTCATGAGAATGAATAAAATCAACGCACCTTGCAGAAGCATTTGTCATCTTTGTTTCCAGAGAATTTCTGACTTCCATTCTTAACTTTTACTCCTGCTGTCAAATGATTGACAGCAAGCATAAACGTGCACATGTAAACTATCCTCATGATTTCTGCTTCGGCGACTGTGATCACCCGCGGTTCAGTTCCGGCTTTTATGACATCTGTCAACAACGCTGATGCATCCCTCACTTTACACGTAAAAGTGCCTAACAACACCCACCAGAAGAACTTCCGAGGGAAATATAGTTACGCAGAACCATGTGCGATTTAGCCGTAATTAAGAATTATTATTATTGTTATGGTTACAAACGTTGCTTCGTACTACTATATACAACAATAGAAGTGATTACAAGTGCACCATAAGTGAACGTTTGTGTTGCGGATTAATTCACTGTACCGGAAGTTCAAAATAATACGTGGCACACGGATCTAAAACGAGTCTTGGGATTCCCTCGGCCTGGCACGAGGAAATCCCTCCTAATCAAAACAAATAGTCACCTTGCTGCAGTGTTTGGTTGTGGAGGGTCCACGATGATGCAATCAGCACGAAAGACGTGTATATACAGAATTATTCACGGCGGATTCAAATATCAAAATGTGACAACATGTGTGTTTATATTTTTTAAATCAAACTTTAACAGTGGGCCTGGGACACGTGGGGATGACATTTATTTTTGCTAGCACGCGCGGAACTGCACGTACAGTTGCAAATGATGTTGGTTGGCACCCACACGTACGATGATTTGAAACGTGACAAGTAACATGGACACATTCTTTATAAGTAGCAATAATGACATTTAGGTATATATAAATGTCACTTCAAAATATTCATTTCATGTCCTTGAGATGAAGTAATGTTACAACTAAAATCATTTAATATGTCTGCTTCACATTTTTCAACATTTCAGGAATTCATATATATCAAGGTTGGACAAAACAGTAAATATTAATCTGTTATTTTATCATTTTCCATAGTTTGCCCATGTCTTTATCTGTGCATAATAGAGTAAACCAGTTTCTGTTCATGGGTAGTCCGGCATTGGACCATGTATGTTTCTGTATATGTGAGCGTTGTCTCAATCACTGGCATCTATAGTCTCACAGACCCTAGAAAATAAGTTTGAAAAGGCAACTCCAGTTTAAAATGATACAGCAAACTAGATCTTCAGCTCTAAAATTTAGCATTGTTCTGGGTACTATTTGTAAATAAATGTTTGTAGATACATATTGTCAAGTAAGGTGAATATATTACTGGGATAAAATATTATCTCAAGTCAACAACACAACAGCTTTTAGAAATGTGAACATCATACTTCAGATTCTGAATCACACTTAACAGTTTCTTGTTTTCATTATATTAATGGATAATTGAGAAGAATTTATATTCTCCACTCAAAACATAGTATTTATCCACATGTTTAAGCATCTTTTCCTCTTGCTATTGACATTAAAACAACAATATTTCTATGTGATTATTCAGTAAGATGCCTCTCTGTAAAACCAACCAAGCATCCTACATCAACTACTTCGAATGTTGACTTGGTTCGACACCTCAGAGCAAGGATAAAGTCAAATGGTCCCCTCACCATTGCAGAATATATGAAAGAAGTCCTAACAAATCCTTTGTCAGTAAGTATTCTGACTGAGGGAGTTGGTGTGCATGTCCGAATGAGTCTGTGTGTCTGTCTGAATGAGTCTGTATGTTTGTCTGAGGGAGTTGATGTGTCTGTTCGAATGCGTTTGAGCATCTGACTGACTGAGATGGTATGTCTGTTCGAGTGAATCGGTGTGTCTGACTGAGGGAGATGGTGTGCCTGTCCGAAAGGTTTGAATGTATCTGTATGCTTGTCCGAGAGAGCTGTGGTGTCTGATAATTATATATTTATTCCCCCCTATGTATAGTAATGTTTTTTTAAATGTGGTGCCTTTTAGGCCTTATGAGGCCCGGTTGTTGCATACACATATTTTACAGTTGTATGTATTCTGAAACAACATGACACAGTAATAAACTATTCTATTGTTATTATTAGTAGTAGCATTGACATGCAGTTGTGGTAACCATATGGTCCTTTTGTTCAGCTTATTATGCTCAATAGCACATGTCTACTGTGACATTCAAATATAGTTTCACTCTGATTATATATCTGGCTTTGTCATACCATGTTAATGAGTTTATTCAAAGAGATAAATATCTGAGACCTGCATCGTTAATGGATTTCAACACACATCACACTTACAAGCCACAACATAACTGAAATGCTGTCAACAGTGGCATCAAGCCAAGCTCACTCACGAAGAACAAAATGTATGCACTTTGTGTGATATTTTGGATGATTTTGTTAGATGTATTCATGATGTCAGTAATGTTGAGTAATTTAAACACTACTGTTACATTTTGATGATTTACTATGATGTGGATATTGCAGGGCTACTACATGAAGAGAGATGTCTTCGGATCTCAAGGGGACTTTACTACATCTCCAGAAATTAGTCAGATGTTTGGGGAGGTGAACTTTTTTATCTACATCATTTTTATTGAGTCAATTTTCTTATCACCAAATTTTTATAACATGTTCAGTAATATACTGGTTAGCAGAAAGTGTGCTGTTTTTTAAAATAGGACTCAACTCTTTGGCTGTTCAATCTTATCAGCATGTAAATATATTCACTCAATATGCTTCCTTAATTTTTGTGAGATGATGGGGCATAAGGAGCCATAAAATGGTATTAAGAATAAAGAAGTTGTTTTCCATTAGAATGTGCCACATATTAATATTTGAGGGATGAAATGTCACTTTTGTGAGCATTTTAGAATAAAATATAGAACAATACCTTTTGTTGAGTACCCTCTTGCATGAGGAAACGAGTGGAAACGTTTTCCTACCAGTATGAACTTTATGAATTATTTGTTTATATGAAATTAAGGACTATAGTACTGTCGGAAATAGAAAAAAACTGTATTTTCTCATTTATCTCTACAATTTATGTAGTTGGAATGTGAAAGTGTGAAATATCTGTTAAACTAAGTTCGGCTTAACTACAGTCCCTGTGGTAGAGAGATAGGAAACGGAGAAATAGGACTTTACTGAGGGGAAATTAGTGCAGAAATGAGCGATGCGGGTTTTTTCTAAGTCCAAAAAGACTTATTTGGAACAGACCATGGCTTTATGCAAATTA
>VKKT01008485.1:49958-60187 GCA_008038995.1 Haliotis laevigata | reverse complement strand
GCCTTTTATGACAAGAATGGGTTGCTGAAGACCTATTCTACCCCGGATCTTCACGGGTCCGGCATTCAGAAATATAAAAAAGAATACAAATGCAGTCTGTAAATAACGGACTCCGGTTCAGACAAACCAGTGACTGATGTATTGAACACAATCTATACAAATTGGATACAATGACATTCATTCTGACCACTAGATCCAGTTAGTTGCCTCTTACGGTTGCTGAAGAGTGAGTGAGTTTAGTTTTACGCTTAACTCAGCAATAAATCAGCTATATAGGAGTGGTCTGTAAAAAATCAAGTCTGGACCAGACAATCCAGTGATCAACAGCACCAACATCGATCTACGCAATTGGGATACGATGACATGTGTCAACCAAGTCAGCGAGCCTGAGAACCCGATCCAGTTAGTCGCCTCTTGCAAGGTTGCTGAAGACCAATTCTAACAAGGCACTTGAACTGTTTACAGCAGCTGTAAATAATCCTCGCCAATCCAGTGACTGATATCATGAGCAACTATCCACGCTACATCGATGACCATATATTGTAGTATCGATAATCGTGACACTTTATCTGACGATAAATATGTTGATACTTTTTTTCATATCGTGATATGTATCGTTGACATTAAAATTGATAATTTTCACTAAAAATTGATGGTTATGTCAAAATTTACACTGTTACTTGCTACCAAAACATACGTTTTTAAAGAAAATAACTAAAGATAGCATATCGTGATATGCAACGAATCGTATCGTTCCAGGATATCGCGATACATATCATATCATGAAATTTCTCTATCTCCACATCTCTAATGAGCATCTATCCATCAACCAACTGAACAACCAACTAGTCCGTGTCCTAGCAACAAGTTGAGGATGGATACACAACTAATTAGTGCTATTGCAGCTCACTCGCATATTCAGTGAATCAAACCGTATCCCTTCATGAATTTAATTCGAACTTGCCATAATTAGAATTGGATATTGATGAATTCATAAAATGGTCTTTTTGCTTGAATTTAGGCATTACCTATCAAAGCGAGATATGCAAACTGGATGATATCAGCCAGGCAGAATAATCAGGATAACAGTCAACACAACATATATTTGACAGTAATGTCACCATTGGTTATTGTTGTGCTAGATCTAATACTGTCAACAGGTTCAAAACAGGTAAAAAGAGTGAGTGAGTTGGGCTTTACATCGGTTTTAACAATATTCCAGCAATATCACGGCGGGGGACACCAGAAATGGGCTTCACACATTGTGCCCATGTGGGGAATTGGAACCCAGTTCATCGGCATGACGAGCGAACACTTCAACCACTAGGATACCCGACCACCCACAGGTAAAAAGAATATTATATTATTGTTTAATATGACACAGTGCATAATACATCAAGTGCTGACTAGTTACTGTATTCGTTACCCGGTATTCGTGATGTGTCTCATATTTGCCTCAAAGTAGATTCCTTGCAAACCTTCAACTGATGATACGATAGTATGGATGATCAATTCCTTATAATTCCTTTACCACAAAACATTCTGGGTGAGATAGTACGATAAACTTTCTTTATGACTTTCTCCCCTGACGCAACCCGAAAACGTCGCTGCATTAAAGCAGATAATTATAATATGATTATGAATTTGGATAATTTGACATGGATTGCATTATATTAATATGCAGTAATTGCGACTCTATGAGAAACGGGGCATATCTCAACACAGAAATGAACCGGGAGGAACTGCCGCAAGCTTGGGTTAATTTCGTCAAAATCAATTTTTATGATGAATGGGACCGTTACATTGCGGCCAAAAGAATTAATTAGAAACTTTTTGGGAGTTGCACATAACAGACCAGGACACTTTGGCTAATGACTCTTTTCAGCATGTCAATGAATTGATTGAAAATATCAAACAGCTCTTTGCAACCTCAAAACTCAAATTAGACAGGGTGTCAGTGAGGGAGATGACGTGATGGAAGCTTGAAAGCGATTGTGCCGGTCAGATGCTAGCTTCTGTTGAGGGGAGAATTCACAGCCAGCTGATTATGCAGTTTGTGTTTTTATCAATGCAGCATGGCGACTCGGATCAAACTAATCATTTCTTGGTTTGAAGTTTCAAGTACATGGCTTAGAAGTGATGCATATTCTAAGTGTACGTGATAATATCCGTCACAAATAACAGCAGCTGTAGCTGTTGAAGACATAAATTTGGAATACATCCTCTGATAACACTACGATCAAGAAAGATTGCGAGGACCACCAATGTCTTCCTAAACTTAGATAAGATATACTTGTCCCATGTTTGCTGAAATGTTTGTCTTGGTGATTTGAGGTTCCACATCAGATATGTATCCGAGTACCGTATTTCCTGTAACAAGTGCATCTTTTAACACACTTCCAAAGCCGGCTATAATGGAGGTCAGGTGTTACTCAAAAACAAGGCATTGATATTTCAGCTACATGTTGCATAAACTAGTCACTAACAAGAGTCATCAAGAGATGACGTATCCTCAGATCGGATGCAATTCGGACATGGAGTTTGGCTACTGATACCTGACTTTTACACTGGATCTCTTCTTGTCTGAGAAGTAAAACATACAGTTGTTCAGGATATCTACAAATCCAAATTTCAGAAGTCTCAAGAAATACACTAAGGCTTTGGAGTTCAGCTCTGGAAAGAATTCAAATTTTCATTAGTCAAAACTGTCATTGCAAAGACATTAAATATATTTATATATATAAATGGAAATTCCAGAGTTTCAAAAGGATTCGGTTTCAACTGATCGGACAAGTTTCTTTCAAATGTTATTGCTTACTAATATCTGGAGTTCAAATAAGCATTAAATGATAAATGAGTAGATGATAAATTTCTTTCAGATAAATGAGTTCAAATAATTACTAACTATACAAGTCATTTAGCAAATATATGCATCATCATAAATTTAACATATACAGAAAGTCATTCATTTTAAGTTCATTACTAATTTAAGTGATTCTTTCTTAAAATATTCCTTCCCTTATTGTCACTGGATAAAGCGAGATAAAACAATTACATTCTGAGGCCATGTTCATCTGTTAAGGTCATCAAGGCAAAGGACAGACAGCCTTTCAGGTTTACAGTGAAAATAATGCATGGTAACACAAACAGGTCACACACTGACCCACTTCATTAATTGTTTACATCTAATTAACTGCTACCAACAAACGACAGCTGTCATAGCTGTGGAACTGTACTGAATGAAATACTTGCGCACCGTGCACTGAATGTGCATCTGTTGATGCATTTCACAGCGAACAGCTGCCTGCACTAAATAAATAAACAATGTAACGGACATGTGGAAACAGAGGGCGGACAGCCGTTCAGCATATATTCACCAAAGTCTGTGTTTTTCGTGTTTGGGAGTTTGATTATCTAGGCAATATTCCGGCTGTCCGTCTACACAAATAATCAAGTCTGGACCAGACAAGCCAGTGACTCATTAAGAGCAACCTCCCCTGTGGGAGATGATAACAGTCTACTGACCTTCCAATCCTTACCTCAACTTATATGTCCAGCATAATGGACCCATTCTAAGAATACCCAGGTAAATGTAACCAGATTGACATGGTCTACCATGCTATAAAAGGGAGTGCCCTTTCTGAAGGCAACCTTTGAACCACCGCTGCAGGCTGTTGGCACACATCTATGTCTGATATTCAGGTGGCAGTGGTAAACAGTGAGTGAGTGAGTTGGGTTTTACACCGCTTTCAGCAATATCCCACCAACACCACAGAGTGGGACACCAGACATGGGCTTCCAACATTCTACCAGTGAGTGAGTGAGTTTAGTTTTATGCCACACTCAGCAATATTCCAACTATATGGCGGCTGTCTGTAAATAATCGAATCTGGACCAGACAATCCAGTGATCAACAACATGAGCATCGATCTGCGCAATTGGAAACCGATGACATGTGTCAGGACACCAGAAATGGGCTTCACACATTGTACCCATGTAGGCAATCAAACCCGGGTCTTCAGTGTGACGAGCAAACGCTTTAACCACTAAGCTATCCCACCGCTCCTATTTTCAAAACGTATCTATCACAAAATACTTTTGTGCCTACTTGTCCAAACACGTCATTTAGACAACATTGCAGTAGATTTTCATCATAGATTATGGTCCTGATAAAACCGACGTATTTTGGTTAGAATATATTTACTAAGGGCTCCGGACAATGGGCTAAAGAGACATATCATCACAGCGCCTCCCCTCTGTAACAAACTAATCCTTAAGATGAAACAGTTCCACTTTGGCCAGGCATTCTACCCATGCTGCTTTCATAACAACCATTCCTCAATTTAGAATAATTCATGCAGTGAAATAATTGGCTCTGAATAATCATTAATCAGAGCACACACAATATGGATTCCAGCTTGGAAAACATCACACACAAGACGAAGACAGGAGACTTGAAACATACCTGATAAAGGTGACCAGCTGTATCAGCTAGGAAGTGTTTGTGCCATATATTGGATAAGTAAAATCCCCTGCCATAAAGCCACGAGGTCTGTGTTTGAACTGCTGCGTGCCACTGCAGATGTTGAATGCGTACTGCACTACACGACTCGGCCCTCTCAACATAGTAGCTATTAATCATTCATAGGACAGCCAATGGCACATTAAAAACTCACAGCTAGGTCATATGAAACACTATGCCTGGCAAATATGTCTAATATAGAGATGAAGAATCTGGTAATTGTTGGGTTTTTCAATTTATCCTATTATATATGATAACCAAATTAAAAATTATTAATTTGATATTTTTTGTTGCTGCACGCACTAAGATTTTAGATAACACTTTGAGCACAAGACGAACGTGAATTAAACCTGACGTAAGCAAATAGATTGTACGAAATGACACCTTACATACGTCAATGCTTTAGATAAAATACCCTATTCTACTTATTTAAAAATTACCATGATTAAAACGTAACTGCTGACACTGCACATTTGGTTCTACAATGAACATTTTGCTATAAACCAGTGGTTAATGTTAAGAGCAATATCTAATTCTGCCCAGATACAAAGGTATATATCTAGTACAAGAATCATCTTAGTCATCCCCTTCGACAAGGAAAAGGATACATGGTTCTTTAACAGCATCTTTCAGAGCCAAAACTGTTGTTAACACATACAGAAACATGACAGATTAAATTTTGACAATCCTAACGCTGTGTATCGACCAAGAACGCTTACTAATATGTTTGACATTCTTCCACCCCTTAGGATACCATTAACATTAACAAAACTGATCCAAGCTTGTGGGCTAGTGTTAATTTCCATCTTGAGAATACTATTACAATTTGAGTATTTACATTCTTCTTGCAAAATCTAATACATCTGCTCTGTGAACGCTATCAGTTAATTTTTTTTGTGAACAAACAAAATGCAAAGATATGTAGATTTAAAAATACCTTGTCATCGACACCGCGTTAACCATCCAAACAGAATGGCAATGACTAAATTTCAGTGTTATAACAACCCAATAACTGACCTGGATGCTGGTGAAACTGATGCTCGGTCCAGGCATCAACTGTGTCATATGCTCTAGGAATGAAAGTTTAAATACCCTACAGGTCCAATCACCAGCTCATTCACTGCAATGTCAATACCTGTCTAATTACCGAAATTACCACAACCTCTGAACTCCATGGAACACACAATCAAGCTACCCCATGTTGACACTTGAAAAGATTACCCCACCACCCTTGTCCAACATGAATGCATCTTCGTTTGTGCGGCATTCAGATAATCTGTTGTCATGTAACGAAGCAGTTAGTCCAGGTACACATTAGTGTAGCTAAGACCTGGATTAATGACCTATAGATCGTTAATTGGCCTGACAGTAACGAACCCAACCCAAGGACAGTCCAGCCTAAGCTACTGTCAGCCAAGTCAAACGAGAAACAGCCACTATCGAGAAGTTACATGTCTTGTGATTAATCATCAGTATCAACAACAAAGATTCTATGTCATTGCCATGGTTACGGAATAAACAGTATATTTTTAAATGAAGACAGCAGGACTCAATTATGTTTGTAAAAAAACACCCGTAAGATGATGATATACTATATCATCTGAAGTCATCAATTAGGCCTGCGATGACACAATCATCAGGAAAAATGTCAGCTGCGACATGGCCGGCTTCTTGTCACGTTTATCAGAGTTGGATTGGAGCAAAGCATACATTAGTTCATTACCGTAAGGCGTATGTCACTGTCATACCTACAAGTAGTAAGCGAGTTTGTTTATCCAGGACTACTATATTTTGTAAATCCTTAAGGTAACAACAACATTTAACATCCCACAGCCTGCTGGTCATGTATTAACGCCTGCAGCCCTGATAACTGGCCATGCCTCAGCTAATACTGCCATGCATCAGTTCATGCAGCCCCACCTACTATCCAGCATCAACTCCTGCAGCCCCACCTACTATCCAGCATCAACTCCTGCAGCCCCACCTACTATACTGCATCAACTTCTGCAGCCCTGCCAACTTTTCAGCATCAGATCCTACAGCTCTGCCTACCATTCAGGTATTAGTTCTTGCAGCCCCACCTACTATCCAGCATCAACTCCTGCAGCCCCAACTACTATCCAGCATCAACTCCTGCAGCCCCACCTACTATCCTGCATCAACTTCTGCAGCCCTGCCAACTATTTAGCATCAGATCCTACAGCCCTGCCTACCATTCAGGTATTAGTTCTTGCAACCCCACCTACTATCAAGCATCAACTCCTGCAGCCCCACCTTCTATCCAGCATCAACTCCTTCAGCCCCGCCTACCATTCAGGCATTAGTTCTTGCAACCATACCTACCATCCAAGCATCAGTTCCTGCAGCCCTGCCTACTGGTCATGCATCAACACCTGCAGTTCTGCCTACTGGTCATGCATCAACACCTGCAGTTCTGCCTACTGGTTATGCATCAACACCTGCAGTTCTGCCTACTGGTCATGCATCAACACCTGCAGTTCTGCCTACTGGTTATGCATTACCTCCTGCAATCACTGCCTACCACCTTAGCATCAACTTCTACAGCTCCACCTACTGGTCATACATGAAGTGCTGCATTCCACCTACTGACCATGCATCAACTCCTGCAGCTCCACCTACTATCAAAGCATCAGTTCCTGTAGCCCCACCTACCACCCAATCAACCCCTGTAGCCCTGCCTACTGGCCAAGCATCAACCCCTGTAGCCCTGCCTACTGGCCAAGCATCAACCCTTATAGCCCTGCCTACTGACCAAGCATCAACACCTATAGCACTGCCTACTGGCCAAGCATCAACCCCTGTAGCCCTGCCTACTGGCCAAGCATCAGCCCCTGCAGCCCTGCCTACTGGCCAAGCATCAACACCTGCAGCCCTGCCTACTGGCCAAGCATCAACCCCTGTAGCCCTGCCTACTGGCCAAGCATCAGCCCCTGCAGCCCTGCCTACTGGCCAAGCATCAACACCTGCAGCCCTGCCTACTGGCCAAGCATCAGCCCCTGTAGCCCTGCCTATAGACCATGCATCAGTTCCTGCAGCACTGCCTACCACCAAATCAACTCTTGTAGCTCTCCCTACTATCAAAGCATCAACTCCTGCAGCTCTGCCTACTGGCCAAGCATCAGTTCCTGCAGCTCTGTCTACCACCCAGTCAACACCTGCAGCTCTACCTACTGGCCAAGCATCAGTTCCTGCAGCTCTGTCTACCACCCAGTCAACACCTGCAGCTCTACCTACTGGCCAAGCATCAGTTCCTGCAGCTCTGCCTACCACCCAGTCAACACCTGCAGCTCTGCCTACCACCCAGTCAACACCTTTCCTTCCAGTACTGCATGAACTCCTGCAATCACTCGGGAGTAGCATAAACTGCCTCCCTGCATCAACCAGGAAGTTATCACTAACCTTCTTTATTACTTACCAAGTCAAATGTTATGGCTAGCACTTTTGCCAAGAGATGAAACACCAAGTCACCGAGCAGCAAAGTGACATGAGACTGCAGTTATCAGAAGCCAAAATGAATTGTGATGTGTAATGCTCAACTCCTGCATCGAAACCCCAGAGTCACGTGTTGCTCCTGGTGGCTCTCAGAATACAACTCTGGTATGAGAAACACGAGGCATGATTGGGATGTGGTGTTTTTTCTTCATTGAACAACAGCAACATCAGCAATGATTTTCATACCGTACGAAGGATTGGTTTTTAATAATGTCCTTTTCACACATCATCTGCTATATCCATAATCATAGACTAGAAACAGGTAAGTAGGTAATTACCAGGCTGAGAGGAGCATTAGTGAAAAGACTCAGTGATTTCATAACCTGATTGTGAAATGTGACCAAACTCTTCTAACTTACCTGATAATTCAACATAGAAGGTGAGGTAAATTGGGTTTCACACTAAAGAATATTTCGCTCATATGACAACGTGCAAGCGTGTGTATCTGTGGCTGCTTGTACTAGCACAGACTGAACCTGGTTTTATAGTGATAGCTCATTCAGATACCATGCCACAGTTAAGCATTAATATCGAATAGCTCACTCAGACACATTATACTGATTCCAAGCCAACGAGTCCTTGTTGTACACATTAATGCCGAGCGCCAGGCAGGGACCAACAAGTACCATATTTTAACGTCTTTTGGTATGACGCAGCAGGGGATCAAACCCATAACCACTACACCATGGAGGCGGTCATTTAAAATAGAATATTTCAAAGCATTTAATCAAGATCCTACATGTTTCAGCTCCTAACAGAAAACAAGCATCTAATCTGATCATGATGGTACTGGTCACAACCTAGAGAAACTTGTTTTGGCACACATAACAGACCCTGGCGCCAACATTGGCAACGCGGACTCACTGATTTACAAACCCATGACAAGATGTAAACAGTTTTCAATTCTAAATTCCAATTTCAAATGATTAAACCAAAGAACTGTTCACTCAAATACTGATAAACTGGTCATGGCAGACAAAACGTTGTAACCATGCACATGGTGCTGTTGTCGGCACCAGTGTTTTAACCAGTACAGAGTCTGTCTGTCACTTCTACTCCTAGCTGATCCATCCCGTGAGCAGCATAGCAAGCAGGCAATCTCAATTCCCAGAAGCAAATGAGGCCATGAGAGAGCTCGTCTTCAAAGATTGGCGATGCCATCATAATTCCATAATACACCCCAAGAATTGATATCACCCCCTTGATCCCTATAGATTACTCAAGTTTTGTACTCAGTCAAGAGGTATCTGGAATTAATCCTGATTTACATGACAACATGTAGCTGATGTAGGCTGCACGACTTCCAAGCAGCATTCTCATTAGTAGGATGCTATCTGTGACACTGTAATTGGTAGTCATTAAGATCCTTACAGACCAGAAAATCTCACATTCTAACATGAATTATTAAATAGTGCCTAGGAAATCTCTTTTTATTCAAGATGCATTTAGTTGAGCCCATCTTCGAGGATATTTGGTGCAAATGGATGATTTTGTTACATCAGATTGAATTTCGTCATTTAAAACGAAAATCACAAAAAATGAGTTTCATTTTGGGGTGAATCATCATCATGATCATGATCATGTAAACATTACATATAGAAATAAACCTTTCATCATCATCCTCATCATCATCATCATGATAATATCATATATTCAAATCCAGTCTTTCAAACAAATCAGTGGAATAGTTTACAAGATTCAAATGTCAAATATAATCAGTATGGTAGTAGTAGACATTGTCAAATTCCTCAACAGATCCAAATCATCATCATCATCATCATCATCATCATCATCATCATCATCATCATCAGGGTTTCTCTTTCAGGCAAATGGAGTACTGTGTTCAAAAAGCCACCTAGAATAATTAGTACTGCTAATAAAAATTAGTATAATATCACAGACTTGTCCCAAAAATATCTCATAGCATTTACAAATATACCAGGACTATAGCAAACAAAAAGGTACCACTAATCTTAAAACGTTAAATACGCACTTCAACTAACATCTATCGCAAGTGGCCAGGACCGAAAAAGAGATATCCTCCGGTTTGTGTAGGCGTGTTGATTACAGACATAGTTTACTGTATATACCAAAACTGTATCATCATCGCAACATCCCATCACAATAATCACCATCGCAACATCCCATCACAATAATCACCATCGCAACATCCCATCACAATAATCATCATCGC
>VKKT01008480.1:26028-37529 GCA_008038995.1 Haliotis laevigata | reverse complement strand
CATCTCACCATGTTGTATGGTTCAGGATGATGAAGACTGTGTCTGGTGTGCCCCGTCCAAGGAAGGAGGACCTGGTGATGGAGGAAGAAGTGGAAGATGAGAGATTCAAGTACAAGAAAGCTCGACAAGAACTGGCACTCAGTACACTTCATGGTCAGTTTTACCAATACGTTACAGACAAAATGACACATTCCCACCATCAAACTGTGGGTAGCAACATTTTATTTACAATTTTCATTTTGCAAGTTTTGCTAGTTCCTCAGATTAGGAAGAGTCACAAAGATTATTTAAGAAAACGTCTGGTAATTCAAACAGTGTGGGTAATGATGACATAATGATTAATGCAGGCAAACATTTCTTAGGCACATATGCTTTGGGATTTTTTTGGCAAATAAATAATGTTCACTATCATTCATTTATATGGATTTGAACATTTTATTCTGTAATGGTGATAACTTGCACTATAATGGAGATGTGGCTTGTTTTAATCAAAGTTTGTCTCTTTTAAAGTATGTGGGATATTGAATAGTTGTTCAAGTGGCGAGAAAACTAAGAAGTTTTCAGGTGAGCAACAGAACCTCATTTGTGTTTCTTCTGATGATTAATATTTGTTTTCTCCGACATGCAGCAGTTGATCCTGATGATGCAGCCGCTAAACTGACCATTCAAATCCCATCACCTGACCGTGGTCATCTGACCATCATCGCAGAGGATGAGGAAGATGATGAGGAGATGGAGTTGGATGTGAAGGAGAAGGAGGAGGAGAGGGCTACCTCAGGACATGTGGCAGATGAGATTTTTGATGTGGTCAATACCAGGCTGGGGCTGTCAGGAGATGAACTCACTGTGCTCAGTAAGTTGCTCTGTGTAAACTATAGTTTCTGATACCAGGTTTACCTTGTGGGGATTCTTGAGTTAGAAAATTGGTGCTAGCAGCCTATACCGATTATGCACGGCAATTAATTGTTCCCAATGGCAATCTTAATTGTCCGGTCCAGACTTGATTATTTATACCCAGTGGTCTTAAAGCTGGAATATCTCTGACTGTACAGCATTGCTAAAACAAACACACATGATACCAGTATTTATGCAGGAAGTGAGTGAGTATGGTTTTACACTGCGTTGAGCAATATCTCAGCGTGTTTCCTTTATGGGAAATTGAACCCGGGTGTTCAGCGTGGTGAGCGAATGCTTTAATCATTAATTCATTGGAGCAGTGATTTGGAACCTTTGATAATAGGTATGGTTCTGTGACTTGAAACTTAATAGAGATAAAGTATATAAGAGTACAAGATTTACCCAGTTATGTCCAGTAAGTTCTCCTGTCTGTGTTTCAGGACAATACTACCCTGAGGATGAGGAGGACGAGGGACCAAGCATAGCTTACATTGTAGAGGAGAACCTGGAGAAGATGAGGACAGCCATGAGTGAAAATGTCACCACAAAGACCATGTTAGATGTTGAGTCCAAGGTGGGTTTGAACAACTTCTGCGCTTTAATCTATCTTCCTAGTGAAGCCAAACAACTCTCTTCAGACTAAAAAATGTGTTGCCTCTTGATTTCTGAATTTCCATTAGCTGATGGTATTTTGTTTCCACAGGACAAGGACAAGTTTGAGGACCACTACTCCAAGTTCCAGGACATTGTGAAGGATCTGGAGAGTTTTTTGGCTGCTTATCTTCATGCTGTGTTCCTCAGGAAGATGAAGACACAACAGGGGCTGGATGTTATCACAAGGTGGGCTCCACAATATATGTGGACAAGTATTTATTGTCTAGCAGTGGCCCATAGGGTTCCAGCTTGGAATTAGTCATCTGTAACATATGCTTTTCTAAAGCAAGTAAGTGGATTGAACTGTGTGGTCATGCACGGTTATTTGGATGTCTTAGTACCTAAATAATTGTTGGTCTTATGTCATCAATCACTGTCCAGTTCAGTATGTCTGGTCCTGGCACAATTATTTCTAGACTGTCATCAGTTTGAAAGGTAATTCAGCCACCACAGTTTCTACTGAGATGGCTGACTTTGTGTGCTTGCGATAAGAGGAAGCCGCGGTGGCTGAGCGGTCTAGACGGCTGACTTTGTGTGCTTGCGATAAGAGGAAGCCGCGGTGGCTGAGCGGTCTAGGCGGCTGACTTTGTGTGCTGGCCATTAGGTGTCTGACTCTGAGGTTGTGGGTTCGAATTCCGGATGGGACTCAACAACAGTAGTACTACAATCTATACTTTACTAGGAAAGTGTAATCCCAAATATAACATGTGTTACATTTGACCACTCTCTGAAATGGCATTCTATATTAATAGACTTCAGTTACAGCAATATCCCTTCTTGGCTAGCATGACTGAATGGTGGCCTCAGTTCTTTGTGGGGAATTTAATATCCAGATTTACTCACATAATTCTAATACTTGTGATATGCCATTCATGACTTTAGACTTTGTGACATCATTAGCGTGTACTCATTGTGATATAACTGAACAATTATTTGAAGTAGCTGTAAAAATTGTTTACGGTCACTTTCATATTTACCTTGTGGTCATGGCTTTATCTCGTGTGTTATCAAAGAGGCTCACCAATTCACTTCAGGTGTCCTCTTAACTTTCCAAGCAACAAGTTTGTATTTTGTGGAGAGCATTGAAGGAAAATATGTAAGCCTGTATTGTGACCCTCTAAGGAGGTACTTGACAGTGAACTGTTGATGCCACAGATTCTGGCCAGTTCAGAGTCGACCGGGAGTACGAGGTGTGATAGCTGAGAAGTTTGTGGAGATCTTCAACTGGTATGAAAATGATTTGGAGGAAGTGCACAAGATATATGAAAACAACAAGGTAAGTTTGATAACATTTGTGCTTTCTTCTTATCTCTTTTTCAAACATGTTGAAATATCCTTATAATTAGCAACAGAAACCTGAACTAATGTAGTTATACATATTTCTTTGACCAGCAGTGTGACTCAAATGTTTTTGTGGGGCAGTTGTTGACCTGTGATCTAAGATGGAACTCGTTGTGATATGTTTTGTCCTTACCAGTCTCAGCATCCTTAGATCATTTGTCTGAGACAGCTTTGAATGTGATGCTTAGTCTGTCAGCACCATGCTTGGTCGGTGTTTCACAAAATGGAAACATTGCTAACCAAAACCTCATTAGAATCTCTTTCAGTATTGACTGATATTGACTGAAGACTCTCTAGAGAGACCCTTCCCTGGGGATTCAATACAGAATAGGCACCACATACACCACTTTGTCAGTAGGGTTGAATTTTTAAATTTATCCTATCTCACTGTATGCACCTCTCTTCCTCTTCTACGANGAGTACAAGATTTACCCAGTTATGTCCAGTAAGTTCTCCTGTCTGTGTTTCAGGACAATACTACCCTGAGGATGAGGAGGACGAGGGACCAAGCATAGCTTACATTGTAGAGGAGAACCTGGAGAAGATGAGGACAGCCATGAGTGAAAATGTCACCACAAAGACCATGTTAGATGTTGAGTCCAAGGTGGGTTTGAACAACTTCTGCGCTTTAATCTATCTTCCTAGTGAAGCCAAACAACTCTCTTCAGACTAAAAAATGTGTTGCCTCTTGATTTCTGAATTTCCATTAGCTGATGGTATTTTGTTTCCACAGGACAAGGACAAGTTTGAGGACCACTACTCCAAGTTCCAGGACATTGTGAAGGATCTGGAGAGTTTTTTGGCTGCTTATCTTCATGCTGTGTTCCTCAGGAAGATGAAGACACAACAGGGGCTGGATGTTATCACAAGGTGGGCTCCACAATATATGTGGACAAGTATTTATTGTCTAGCAGTGGCCCATAGGGTTCCAGCTTGGAATTAGTCATCTGTAACATATGCTTTTCTAAAGCAAGTAAGTGGATTGAACTGTGTGGTCATGCACGGTTATTTGGATGTCTTAGTACCTAAATAATTGTTGGTCTTATGTCATCAATCACTGTCCAGTTCAGTATGTCTGGTCCTGGCACAATTATTTCTAGACTGTCATCAGTTTGAAAGGTAATTCAGCCACCACAGTTTCTACTGAGATGGCTGACTTTGTGTGCTTGCGATAAGAGGAAGCCGCGGTGGCTGAGCGGTCTAGACGGCTGACTTTGTGTGCTTGCGATAAGAGGAAGCCGCGGTGGCTGAGCGGTCTAGGCGGCTGACTTTGTGTGCTGGCCATTAGGTGTCTGACTCTGAGGTTGTGGGTTCGAATTCCGGATGGGACTCAACAACAGTAGTACTACAATCTATACTTTACTAGGAAAGTGTAATCCCAAATATAACATGTGTTACATTTGACCACTCTCTGAAATGGCATTCTATATTAATAGACTTCAGTTACAGCAATATCCCTTCTTGGCTAGCATGACTGAATGGTGGCCTCAGTTCTTTGTGGGGAATTTAATATCCAGATTTACTCACATAATTCTAATACTTGTGATATGCCATTCATGACTTTAGACTTTGTGACATCATTAGCGTGTACTCATTGTGATATAACTGAACAATTATTTGAAGTAGCTGTAAAAATTGTTTACGGTCACTTTCATATTTACCTTGTGGTCATGGCTTTATCTCGTGTGTTATCAAAGAGGCTCACCAATTCACTTCAGGTGTCCTCTTAACTTTCCAAGCAACAAGTTTGTATTTTGTGGAGAGCATTGAAGGAAAATATGTAAGCCTGTATTGTGACCCTCTAAGGAGGTACTTGACAGTGAACTGTTGATGCCACAGATTCTGGCCAGTTCAGAGTCGACCGGGAGTACGAGGTGTGATAGCTGAGAAGTTTGTGGAGATCTTCAACTGGTATGAAAATGATTTGGAGGAAGTGCACAAGATATATGAAAACAACAAGGTAAGTTTGATAACATTTGTGCTTTCTTCTTATCTCTTTTTCAAACATGTTGAAATATCCTTATAATTAGCAACAGAAACCTGAACTAATGTAGTTATACATATTTCTTTGACCAGCAGTGTGACTCAAATGTTTTTGTGGGGCAGTTGTTGACCTGTGATCTAAGATGGAACTCGTTGTGATATGTTTTGTCCTTACCAGTCTCAGCATCCTTAGATCATTTGTCTGAGACAGCTTTGAATGTGATGCTTAGTCTGTCAGCACCATGCTTGGTCGGTGTTTCACAAAATGGAAACATTGCTAACCAAAACCTCATTAGAATCTCTTTCAGTATTGACTGATATTGACTGAAGACTCTCTAGAGAGACCCTTCCCTGGGGATTCAATACAGAATAGGCACCACATACACCACTTTGTCAGTAGGGTTGAATTTTTAAATTTATCCTATCTCACTGTATGCACCTCTCTTCCTCTTCTACGACCCTGTGTGGAAACGTGCTGTAGGCCAAGTTGAATCAAATCATACTGGCCTCTGACCCCCCTGACCTCTGACCCCACTTCGATATCAGCACCTGTCAGTCATCTCTATAAGCGTGCAGCTCGCTATGATGATCATGTGACTACTTGTGTCTGTCATTCTCTTTCTTGTCGCTACGTCGTGTGGATGTGTGCTTGTCTCTAAGAAAGTTTGATTGTTTTTTTAACACAGGAAAATTGAATCATAATGGTTCTAAGAAGCGCAGATATTTTGACAATTGTAACAGTAATTTCTCGGCGGCAGATCCACATGTTTTATGTGTAGATTGTTTAGATCGTTGTGATTGGTCTCAATGTTGTACTTTTTGTGCTGGCCTCGACAACGATGCTTTCTCTGAATATCGCCAGGTAGCTTGTAGATGCAGGTCAGATAGGGATCGTCCCAAAACATCCGAGGATCTGTCTGTGTCTAAACGTCCTAAGGCAGAACGCCATAAGAAAACTGCAGTTCGACGTTTGAAGCCCCCGTCTCCTAATAAAGATTTCCTAGGGGAGGCATCTGATTTTTACCTCAGTGAAAATCTGCGTTGACTTTTCCGTCTGCATGCATCGAGCCCTATCACTTTAGAAGACTCCTCACCACCTAGGGTTGTCGTTTTATCTACATCTGCTGTTCAGCCCTGTCCGTCTTTCAGTGGGAGTTTCTCATGCGGCGCTTGGTGTGATTCCTGACATTACCTCTCAAGCGACGCTTGCTTGTAGTTTGGCGCTTTCCACTTCGGTGGTTGGTTCTGCAGTTACTTTGGTTATTTGGTGCTTGTGTCTCATGTGATACTTGGTTCTGGTACAGTGGATGGTTTCGGTTCGGCGCTTTCTCACCCTCCGGTGGGGTCGACAAGTTTGCCGATGATTCCCAGTGCGACTATTTCCACATCTATCCCTTGTCCTGTACCATTTGGTTACGGACCATCACTTTATTCTAGTGTGTCGTTTACCTCTGAAGCACCACTTACATCGGGACAGGTACCTGGTTGCAGAGCGCCGCTTGGTCCTGATTTCCATGCTTTCATTCAGAGAGCCACTTGTTTCGAGTTTGTCGCTCTTGTTTGCCCTTGGTTCGGCGCTTACTCACAGTGCTCCCGTTTTGGTGCTTAGTGTATCTAGTTCAGCGCTTCCTCATAGAGCACTGGCTTCAGTGCTTCCTAACAAGTGCATTCGGTTCAGCGCTTGCTCAGAGCTCAGCGCTTACTTCCAATGTGTCTGGTTCGGCGCTTGGTACACTCAGCTCTTGCTTTCAATGCATCGCTTGCTACCTGTTCAGCACTTGTTTCTTCTGCTACAATGGTTCCCGGTGCCCGGCTTATTCCCAGTGCGATGCTTAGTACACCTTGTGTTTCAGTGGTGGGAGCGCCACTTTCCATGAGTACTACTTTTTCTTCCTGTGAAACGGTCACAGCAGGGTTTGGTTTACCACCTAGAGTGGCGAGTGTGAGGGACCCTACACCTTCATCCTTTCATCACGGGAACTTGTATGAGTCAGCTGGTTGCTCGTCTTCTCTTAGTGGGGCGCCTCGTCATCCCTCGTTATCTGCTCCTGTTTCATCTTTGCTTCCTCCGGTCTGTGGCGAGACCACTTTTACCGGTTTCCTGGAATCCGGGGTCTGAGGGTCAGACTTCACAACCTGTTGATTTTGATGGTATTGAGCAAGCAGTAGCCCAAGACTCCAACATCTTCCTCTGCTGTTCATTCTTCTGGCCCTACGTCCACTCCAGTTCAACATTTGAAGGAAGTTTATCGTTGGGCTACGCCATCGCCCCCCTTCAGATGGTACGTCGCCTTCGGATGTAAGAGTTGATGCACTTGACACACCTCAGTTGTTAGTTTGGATTGCCGATAGCCTCCGACTACAGCATAATAGTTCGCCTTCGGATTTGTTATCCAGTTTTGATATGAAGACAGGTGATTTTGGTTCTATCACCTTTCTGCCTCGCGCTTGCATCACTCAATTGGCAGCATCTCTGGATGAGGCGTTTGTTAACCTAAGGAAGGTTAAGGATGGGTTTGCGGCTCCCAGCTTCAATTTAGCAGCTGCTCACGTTCATGGTTTCTCTATGCTGATCGTCTCCTCTCCAGTGGATGATGATATTATGTTGTTGGGAACCAAACAGAAAGCCTACTCGCTGTTCCTGGATACTGGATAGTGTCATCAGGAAGATTATGGCTCCACTCAACATGGTGTTGACGACTACTGAGGCGGTGGCTATGTCGGTTGCACATGCTTCGTCCCATCAACAGGCGTATATTCGGGCAGCGTTGGTGCTATTACAAGAACAATTTCAGACCATTTTGGATCAGTTGGCTCACTTCTTTTTGTATGTCATAGCTATGAGTCGCAGGGGGCTTCTGCAGTTATCCTCATGGGAGGATAGGTTCCGAACTGATCTTTTTCGTCAGCCGTGGTCTGGCAGGTCACTTTTCAACGGGGCGATTAGAGATGTTGCCACCAGAGTTGGTCAAGATGTTCATTTACAACTGTCAGTGGAATTGTTGAAATTCCAACGTTTACAGGTGGAGGACTCGTTGTGCCAGCGACGGCCAGCCCGTTATGTTCCTTCCAATGCGGACCTTCGTTTGGGTTCTGCTGCTTCCTTTCGTGGAAATGGCTCCGGCAGAGGACTTTCCAGTCGTCATCGTTGGTCATTCACTGCTTCACGACCAGCTTCCACTTCCGACCAGTCCTCCATTCAAAGACCTGACAAACAGTGATTTGTGCGACTGGGTCTTCCTCCTCCGGTCGTGCCCATCCAGACCTCCCCAGTAGGCAGAAGACTTGGGGCTTAGGTCCCCACATGGACCATCGTGGGCGACCCTCTCCACGTTACCCAAGGGGTTTCAGCTGCCAATCTTCGGGGATCCTCCTCTGAGTTTGCTTCCGGATCACAGAACCTCCCGCTCAGCAAACGACTGTTCTTCGATCCACAATAGACACCTTACTCCAGAAACTTGCGATCGAACCCTTTGGTCCGGCTCCCATCGGCCCGGGGTTCTATTATCCAATCTTTCTGGTTCCCAAGAAGGATTTGGACAAGTTGAAACTAATTTTCAACATGAAGGTTTTCAACGAGATGTTTCTGCAGCCCCCGCCCCATTTTGCACGGTGTCGCCCTACTCAAGACCATTATCAAGCCGGCAGACTACATGGTCAGTATCGATCTCCAGGATGCGTACCTTCACATCCCGATCTTCCCGGCTCATCACAAGTTCCTTCGGTTGGTCTTCGGGGGCACCCACTATCAGTGGCGTGTCCTCCCGTTTGGAATTTCTTCGGCCCCGTGGCTGTTTACATAGGTAACGAAGCCTTTCACCAGCTTCCTCGCCCCACAAGGGGATAGTTTTTGAAGCTTACATCGACGACTGCATTCAGGCGCAGACCGATCATGCCCTTCTGCTTCGTCACATGCAGTTTGCGATACAGCTTTTTCGCCAATTAGGCTGGTAAATCAATCTGCAGAAATCGGAACAAGTCCCTATGCGCCGTCTTCTATTCATTGGAGCAGTGTTCGACACAGAGGTCAACAAACTCTTTGTCCCGACAGATCGTTTCTGCAAGATACAGCGCTTGGTGTCCCTTGCATTGGCGCAACCTAGGACGCTTCGTCAGTGGCAGTAGCTCCTGGGCCTCTTGACTTCAGCTCAGGCACTGACCCTCAGGGGTCAACTGCGACTTCGACCCTTGCAGCTCTTTCTAGCGCCTTACATCAGAGTGGGTGATCCAGTTGCCTTGATCGCTCTACCTCTGGAGCTCCATCCCCATCTCCTGTGGTGGATGGAAGAGTTGAATGTTTGCAGCGGATTTTGCTTAGGGCCGTTTGTTCCGTATCACCACCTGTATGTGGACGCGTCTCAACACGGGTGGGGAGCTCATCTTCTCAATCAGCAAGTGGCAGGGCAGTGGTCTCTCGCAGATCGCGCCTGTCACATCAATGTTCTGGAGTTCAGGGCAGTGATTCTTTCAATCATTCACTGGCAAGATGTCCTACGAGCAACTTCCCTCATGGTCCGATTGGACAACACAGCAGTGGTATGGCATATCAGCAGGATGGGGTCAACTGGGTCTACTCAGATCCTGCAGTGGACTCAACAGTTCTTCGACCTGGTGGACTCCCTCAACATCTCTGCGCGAGCCAACCACATTCCGGGGGGGAAGAATGTCATCGCGGATTCCCTGTCCCGGCCGAGTCGTCCCTCTCCAACGGAATGGAAATTACATCCTCAGGTGTTTCAGACCTCACGCTTCATCTTCACGCTTGGCGCATTTACATCAGTCGCTAATGGCCAAGGGCTATTTGAAGCGTGTTGCTACTGCCATCACCACAGTGCATCGCACCTCCACTAGGTCACTCTAGGTTGACAAGTGGAAGAATCTTCAGCATCTTCAAACCTCCAGAAAACTCAAAGGTTCTACGCTATCTACTTACCTGGCTGCTCTTAACACGGTTATTGAGTTGGCCTCGGGTATTAAGGTGTCCACTGGCCCTGAGCTCCAGTCTCTCCTCAGGTCTTAAAAACTTCCTGACCAATCCCGCAAGTTCCGGCCTCCAGCTTGGGATCTTTCCTTTGTGCTTTCTCATCTCACGTCAGCTGATTATGAACCTCTGGAGGAGAACGATTTCGAACATGTCTCCTTTAAGACCTTCTCTCTCCTGGCCTTGGCTACTGTTGCCCGTATTTCTGAGTTGCACGCTCTCAATGTCTCTTAGGTACGATTTGAGAGGTCTGGACATGCTAGAACTTTCCTTGGGTTGTGGTGGGATTTTCTTGCTGAGAAACAGTTACCAGGACAGCCAGATCGCACGTTCACAATTCTGCCGTTGTCCACTATCTTGGGCCCAGATGACATAGAAGATCTTTCCTTATGCCCGGTTTGAGCTTTACAGATTTATCTAGCTGCCTTGCAGGATCGCCGCAGACTGCGTAAGAGATTGTTCATGTCATTATCTACTGCCTCTGCCTCAGAAGTCTCACGCACTACCTTGGCATTTTGGATGAGAACTACGATCCTGCGCGCTTATGCCTTTGCTGACCGTCGACGGTGAAGCCTCATGAGACTCTCGCTTCCACCATGGCGCTTCACAGGAATTGTTCCCTCCAGTCCAACATGGAGGGATGTTTTTGTTGATCATATACTGTGTTTGCCTCACACTACCTGAGGGATCTTTCGGTTACAGACGTGGAAGGTCTACATCAATTTGGCCCCCTAGACCTGGCGCAGCAATTGTCATCGGACCACGTTTGCAGATAAAGCAATCCTTCTTTGGTCGGTTTTGCTCTGTACATAATAAAAGATATCGATGTTATCCATGTCTTGGTACTTTTTTCATTTGGGCTTAGATCATTATCACCTATGGGAATAGGGCGTGTTTGCACTTTCATAAATATGACTGGATAGACTGTGAGGACTGTCATGTGCTACATGCAGAGATGGTCGACATTCCTCTTACTGACCTCTACTCTTTGAACAATTACATCAGTGAAGTGTTGATTTCCGATTACCTACATGGTTTCGAAGCGTTCCGCTCCTAAGTCAATTCTCACCTTTGGTAAGTTAGGGGAATTGGTACTGAACGTTAAACTAGTGGAGCAACTGGGCTATTACCTCTTTCACCGCCTTCCAGCGTGTGTCGGTGGGGGGTTGTTTAGAAGAAGGGACTGGCCACATTTAGGTCTGCGACTTTAATTCACTGGGGTCACCTGATAAATCGCCGGGCGGTGGGGCCTACTTGCCAAACTGCGTCTTTTTGCTTGTCAAAAGTGGCGGCTGACAACCACATTAAATCAGGAGCGCCCACTCCCTATTTGTGCTGTGTAAGCCCAGGGGTTTCCTGAAGAAACCCAACACAAGTTTGGAGTTTGCATATCGGGAGTTGGTAATAACTCCTGGTCTCCTTGGATTATGCATCTTCACCACCCGACTTGCCCCACATCGCAGATTACTGGAAGCTCCAAGACGAGAATGACAAGCACAGGTAGTCACGTGATCATCTGAGCGAGCTGCAAACTTATGGAGATGATTGACAGGTGCTGATATCAGAGTGGGGGCAGATATCAGGGGGGTCAGAGGCCAGTAAGATTTGATTCAACTTAGCCTACAGCACGTTTCCACACATGGTC